>JASVEL010010567.1:0-116989 GCA_032618575.1 Nicotiana noctiflora
CAAGGTCAGGTGCAGGATGAGATTCAGTTGGGCCTGATGTAGGGCGCAGACGACGATGATAAGTCAAGAGTGGTGTTCCTGTGACTGGGGAACTAGGAGGAACAACACTAAACTCCTGAATGGTTAGTATGGGTGAAACCTCTATGTTCGAAGGTGGAGGAGGAGCTATAGGAAACTCCTCAAACGTCGGTATAGGTAAGACCTCAGATATATCATGGTGGTCAGCAGAAGCAAAGAAAGGTTTAGACTCAAAAAATGTGACGTCAGAGGACATAAAGTACCTACGAAGATCAAGTGAGTAACAACGATATCCCTTCCGAACACGAGAATAACCAAGGAAGACACACTTGAGAGTACGATGAGCTAACTTATCTTTTCCAGGGGCTAAGTTATGAACGAAAACACATGCTCCCAAAAATACGAGGTGGTAGAGGGTATAAGGCTGACTGGGGAAACAATACTGAATGCGGAATCTGATCCTTGATGGGAGATGAAGGCATCCTATTAATCAAATAACAAGCTGTGAGAACTGCATCGGCCTAAAAACGCAACGGAACACGAGATTCAATTAGACGTGTGCTAGAAGTCTCAATAAGGTGCCTATTCTTTCTTTTTGCAATCCCATTTTGCCGAGGGGTATAAGGACAAGATGTTTGATAAATAATTCCATGAGAAGTCATAAACTGTTGAAACTGAGAAGATACATATTCTAAGGCATTATCACTGCGGAAAACGCGAATAGAGACACCAAATTGATTTTTTATTTCAGCACAAAAACTCTTGAAATATAGAGAATAACTCAGAACGATCTTTCATTCAGAAAAGCCAAGTACATCTTGAGTAATCATCATCAACGAAACTAACAAAATAACGAAATCCCAAGGTTGAACTGACTCTACTAGGACCCCATATATCAGAATGAACCAAGGAGAAAACAGACTTTGCATGACTCTCAACACTATGCGGAAAGGAAGCTCGGGTATGTTTCCTAAGCTGACACGACTCACAATTTAATGCAGACAAACTGGATAAACTAGGCACCATCTCCTGAAGTTTGGATAAACTTGGATGTCCTAAACGACAGTGGATTTGGTCCGGAGGATCGGTAACTAGATATGTTGTGGAAGGACCGGGTGAATTAAGATAGTAAAGGCCTTCTGATTCACGTCCTGTATCAATTGTCTGCCCCGTACTGCGGTCCCGCATAATAAAATAATCATCGGTAAAATATATACCACAATGGAGGGCACTAACAGATGCAAGGCTAAAAGGACAACCAGGGACATAAAGAACGGAATCTAGGGTGATAGAAGATAATGGGTTAGCTTGTCCAACTCCTTGTGCCTTAGTTTGACATCCATTGGCTAAAGTAACAGTGGGAAGAGACTGTGAATATACAATATTCGACAAAAGTGATTTATTACCAGAGATGTGATCAGAAGCGCCTGAGTACATGACCCATAGTCCAAGAGTACTAGACTGGGAAACACAAGCAAAAGAGTTACCAGCAACATGAGTATCAGTCTGGGCAACTGAGGCTACTTGTGGAGATGTCTGCTTGCTCGATCGATACCGAAGGAGCTCATTATATTCTTCTTTAGATACAGAAAAATCTTGGTTACCTGTAGTCTCGGTCTGAGTAACGTAAGCATTTTTGGGTGGACGACCATGTAAGGAATAGCACATTTCACGAGTGTGTCCAATTTTGTGACAATAAGAACACTTGGGTCTAGATCTCCCAAAACGACCTCGTCCTCCTCTGTTCTCCATAGTTTGAGACGCCCGGACATCCACTGTCTGCGATGCGAGAATAGAGGAATCAAGTATTTGTGATGAGATCGGTGGGTGACTTGGTGCTGCAGCAAGGCGGAGTAATCGAGAGAATAATTCATCAACTGTGGGAACATTCAGGCTAGCCAAAATCTGGTCTCGCACTGAATCAAGATCATTAGGAAGTCCAGATAGTGTAAGAACTAGAAACGTCTTTTGTCGCTGCTCTTGTTGCTTTGCCACACTAGTCGAAACTGGCATTAATGTCTCAAATTCCTCCATGACTTCTTGTACTTGACCCAAGTAAGTAGACATATCTAATTCTTGCTTCTTTAAGTTTGTCATCCGTGATATTACATCATAGAAGCGAGATATGGCATTAGTGTATAAGGTACGAGCCTTTGCCCAAACCAAATAACATGTCTGGAATGGACGAAACAAAGGCATCAACTTGGAATCAATAGAACGCCACAAGATGCTACATAATTGAGCATCAATTTTTGCCCAAAGCGCTATCGCCGTTTCATCTCCTTCACTAGACTGTTTAATTAGATGATCTTGAACACCTTGACCTTTACACTACAACTTGACAGATGAAGCCCAAGCTAAGTAGTTTGAACCTCCAATTAACGGTTCCGAAGTAATCATAACACTAGAGCTTCCAGAACTCATGTTTTTAGATCCAAAAGCATCAATTCCCAAAGACATCGTTGCAAAATATTACCAAATTAGACAAATAATCAAATGTAATCCACTGAAACAGAGTAAGGAATAGTGAAATAGAATAAGGAAATACTGTAGCTGTCAGAAAATTACTGTAGCAGTCGGAAAAATTCAAAGTGGCCGGAATGAAATAAAAACAGTAGGGGTAGAATCGGAATTACCAGACGACCGTTCTGAAGAAACGTTTCCAAAAAATGGCCGGAAGTCCACTTTTGAAATCACTATTCATGCCGGCAAAATATAAAAGTTGTCAGAATTTGGTGTAACCTAGATGGGTAGGTTCGGAATTGCAAGGGGAACAATTTGTTCTGAAGAGTCGTCGCCAAAAAATGGCCGGAAGGTGGCCCATGCGACATCGGAACTTCGCTGGAAAATTTTCTTCAGGTGGCGAGTGGTGGCGCGTGGCGGTGCATGGAGGGTATTCTGGCGGAGATTTTTTTATAGGTTGGTCGCCGGAGCCCCATCTACTTTGTGGTGGTGTTGGTTTTTACACAACACTAACGAAAAGTGGATTGCCGGAAAAAGACTTCCGGTCAACTTATTTTCCTTCCCGGAGTCGCTGGAATTTTTGCACAGCGATAAATCTCTCACGATTGCTCTGATACCATGTGAGAAGGCACGGGAGAAAATATATTATATTAATATTGTGTGTCTAATGCAATACAAGATGTGCTAATTTATAGTTACTCTATACAAAAGGCATACTACTCCTATTTCAATGTGGGACAACTACATATCTATATCTAACATGTTCATTCACTAGCCATCCTTATGTAACTTCGGCTTGTTAACATCAAGAAATATATCAACAGCCCCGAATTTGGCTAACTGCTCAAATTTCTGAAAATTTCGCTAGAGTTTCCTTTGTAATATGGACATATCCACCTGTCAAAGAGCGCCCAAAACATACTTTCCAAAACCATTAAACAATTCCTATCATGTCTACAAATGGTATACAATTCATCACCTCAACAATTGCACATACTCAATCACTTGCTACCTTTTGCACATAAATTAGTCACTTTAGTGAGTCCCATATAATTTAACCGCTTCATCATACTGCATGCATTTCAATTGATCATGACCAATCTATACTACCATTAGTCATTTGCCTACCACATAAGTTTCACAATTTTTTTTATTTAGTTCAAGGGTTGCACATTACACAAATAGCATCAACAGTTGAAATTTGGCACACATTAGGAAGTTACAACAATAAGTCAATTCGGGGAAACATGGGGTGCCTTTGTACCAATCCGAACACTACCTCAAATTGCTTAAAGACAACAGTTTGCACGATCACTGCTAGACTTGTTCGAACGATGGGGATATTTCTCTTTCATTTCTTTTTCAGCTTCCTACGTGGCATCCTCGAC
Source organism: Nicotiana noctiflora (assembly GCA_032618575.1). Classification (NCBI taxonomy): domain Eukaryota; kingdom Viridiplantae; phylum Streptophyta; class Magnoliopsida; order Solanales; family Solanaceae; genus Nicotiana; species Nicotiana noctiflora. The sequence continues at coordinate 3,870 of JASVEL010010567.1, forward strand.
TTGTTGACTTCGCCCCACAATACATTCTCTAAAACAATCCCAACCTCCAGGTTTACCTATCAAGGATCTAGATACCTCACATAAGCTAACTATCCATTAACTTCTTATAACCTAACCCTAGTTGTGAAAAATCAACTATCAGAATTTGACATTCTATGTTTCTACGTAACCTCCCCCCACACACACAAACCAAAAGAAAGAAGGGTATATTTTATGTGGTTACGTTGGCGGTTTAATCAATCTATAGTGGTTATGGATTCTATAACAGCTGAATCTGTCCAAAATTTGTTTCTCTTGTCGTCAAACACTTGTTTAAAATTTTACTCTCTTTTCGTCATATTAGATAAGTAATGCTACTCATATAGCCAAATGTAGCGATGTGCTAAAAATCATCAGATTAAGGATCACCAGGTTTATTTGTTTGGCAGAAGAAAGTGAAAATGTTCTTGGTTATTTGATTATTTATGAAAATGCAGGTGACAATGGGGAGGTAACAACTACTCATTTGCTCCTTGGGGTGTGGTCACAAGTAGGATCACCAGGTTATAAGATATTGTCTGCTTTGGGCTTCAGTGATGAAAAAGCTCAAGAGTTGAAGAATGTAATTTCAGAACCTGGATTTGTGGATGATTAAGAGGAAGATTTTTGTGTTTATGTATTCCTTTAACCTCTACTGAGGTTCCAAATTTGCAATCAGAACACATCTATGCTGTTTGATGGGGTTCATGATTTCTATTGCAGAAATTTTTAGTGTCTAAACTCCAAGGAATGAAAGAAACTAACATCATTTCAAGACTTAGGATTTGAAGGACTGTAGCGGATGAAATCACAGAACATTGTTACATTCTTTCTTTTTTCGACTACTATGAATGGTAAATAGCGCGGGCTAGTTAATTTTCAGATTGGTCATTCAAAAATAGCTCGCGCTTGCAAAGTCATTGAAAAATAGTCACTATTTTGCAGTATAATATACTGAAGATGGGTGCACTTTTGTATGAACTTCCAGCATATTATGCTAGAACTTCAACACGTGGAAAGTTTAAGCATAATATACTAGAGATTAGAGCACATGTATGAACGTCCAGCTTATTATACTGGACCGGTATATTATGCTGGAAGTTCAGTATAAATTTGGAGTGTAAATTCTGGCTATTTTTGAATTTCTTCGCGTGCCTGGGAAAAGCCCAAAGGAGTCTAGCTTTAGACTTTTGCCCATGGATTTAATTGATGGTCCATCTAGTATTAGAAACCATTGTCTTATCTTTTGTTGTATCTTAGCCCATTCAAATCAATATAGAACAAACACCTACGATCGGGGGCGGAGCTAACCCATGAGTTACGGGTTAGACGAATCCAGTAACTTGGTTTAAACTTTGTATTTGTTCTTTTAAAATTCGTAGAATATGTATTAGTTATTGATTTAGAACTCAATAACTTATTGCATAATCTTCAAATTCTGGCTCCTCTTCTGCTTACGACTAAATGGAGTCTCGACCACAAGGTGAGAGTCTATTATAATTATAGCTGGTCAAGTCATTAAACTTAATCAAATCAATATGGCTGCAACTGGACTATGGGCTTAAACTAACTATGAACTAAAATAGCTGCCTATTTGGTTGCAGAGTACTGTATTTGTAATCTTCACTGATAAACACACAATGGATAGGTACAGTTACAGACAGCATCTAGAGGGAAAAATAGAATTAATTTCCCTTTAACCACATAATAAGAGACAGGACATCGAAATAAGAACATATCCACAAGCCAATCTAAGGTCATTTTTCTTTTAACAGTTTAACATTATCTTCTAAATAAAGTGTCTCTTGGTATTGCTTGACCTCTTCTCCTGGATTTATTCCATGTGAATCCAGATTAGTCTGATCTTTAGGTTCTAATACCAAATGTCTTTAAAAAAAATTAATACAATATAATATGAAGTCCCTCAACACTAACTGCCAAAATCTAAGCTGTTATAAGAGACTGGAATTAGGCTAAGGTAAAAATTTACTCGTATCGGGTGTTTATTTATTATGATCAAGTGACAAATCAATATGACTATATGAGAATATGTATTAATTAACTATGAATTAGTGATACAATGTTTGTAACACATCCATGTATTTATTGAACTAGTGTAAACACATGTGCGAATAAGTTTTTACAGTAAGCAGCTGACAGAAGCTAAGCAAGGGACAAATTAATGAACACACATGACAGAACCCTATGTGTGGAATAAATGAGACTGCCCAAATTCAGCTAAAAATAGCAGCCTAGCAAGGAATAAGTAGTAGTAATAACTAACAAATTCACTGTTTCTAACTCACTGGAAAGCTAAGAATACAGTGACCTGCAAAATACCTAACAAAAAATCTAAAAGGGGCAACCAATTTTTGCTAGCATTTACAGTTCTAATTTATTGTTGCAGCAAGAAGATCCACTTCCCCCATTAATGTACCTGAATAGTAAGGCTCAAAATTCTTTGGGCTGCCCTCTTGTTGATCTAAAATGGGGTTTTGAAATATTTTTCTAAAGAGAGACAAACAGACTAGTTTTTCTTGTTAAACCAACCTATTGTGACTGTTACTCCAGGGACATTCAATAAAATTGGAACGATACGAGAAATTAAAAACAAAAATCTCTAACACCAATGATCAAGGGATTCAAACCGTGTGCCATTTATCTCAATTTTTGGCTTTCACTTAGAATATTTTAGAAATAACCTCTTAATCCTCAAGGTAAGGGTAAGGTATGTTTGACCAAAAGTTAACGAAATCTTTTTGATTAAATCAATTAGAGAAGATGAAGAAGTAAATTTCAGCTGAGTATAATGAACTCTAGATTGAAAGATACAAAGGATGAGCGCAATGAATAATGTTTCTTAATACCACGAAATCGAATGATTAAGCATCGATATGATAACTTGGAATATAGAAAGATATTGTAATGAATATTCTTGTTTATAAGTCAAGTGTCTCAAGAAAAAAGATCCGCTTTTACACCGTCTTCTCATTCTATTTATAAGGGACAATCCATTCTTAAACCCTAAAATATATAACAAAAAAATAATAATATTCGAAAGTATATTCTGACGGCCTCGTGTTGCACCTACGTTATTGTCAATGTCATACATTCTCCAGCCGCTGTGAGTCACTGCCTTCCTCAATGACCAAAAGGACGTTGTATCGTAAGGGTCTCATCCGTTGTCAATGGCCATGGTCGTCCAAATTTGGACCCACACAGTTAGCCTTTCCGCTTGTTGAGGTAGCAACTTAACACGACATCGATGGGCGGATATTGCCCACGTCTGCGGAGAAATTTGCCTTATGAATCGTAATGGTTTGACCAACAACGGAAGGTTAACATGCTCAATGATATCTTGGGCGGTATGTCTTGACGAAAAATAACGTCACGTCCATGTGCGTCATCATTATGCGTATTTTCGAGGAAGAGGCTGACGATTTGTCGCTTCGATTTTGATGCCATCTTGCAGCCTTACGCTTTGATTCCGGCGCCATCTAACCTTATAAATAGGTGGAGGGTTTGTTTTCTCAAAAACTCTTGGCCATTTCTTTGTTTATTATTCCTTACATTCTCTCCCGCCTTTGCTCTAGTAATTCTTTGGGCTTTCTCTCTGTTTACCGTTCTTGACTTTCTCTATTCTGTCACTATATATATATATATATATATATATATAACATCGATCTCGTGAGGGTGTTTCTGGCGCTACCCCGTTGTCCGTGGCGCCCCCCACTGGCAGTGAGGACAAGATGGTGGAGGAGGGGGATAGTTTTCCCACCGTGGAAAGGTTACTATCGAGGCATCCCATTTCTCGAAGTGACTTCCTTAAAGAGCCTCCTCCCACTCCTGGTCCAGTGATATTCGAAACTGAGTAGGTCCATATCAATGCCCTTCGTGCTAAATACAACATCGCCTCTGATATTGAAATGGTTCATGCAGGAGGGGATTTCGTGGAGGTTCACAGACCGGAGTATTGTGGTTCTTATGAGTACCCCTTTGTGATTGGCTATTCCTTCTCCTTAATTCCATTGGCAGAAGAATTCTACCGACTGTATCAGATTTGCCCAGCACAGCTTTTCTCGTACACGTACAAGATACTTCTAGTACTGACAAAATATGCGGAGCTGACAAGGTGCGAAGTTACCATTCACCACCTCCTACTTTTGTTTTCTCATAGCTTTCACAGGAGCATAATGGTGCACTTAAGATATCGTTGGACAAAGGGATTGGTGGTTGAAATTGACGACTGGGCCAGTCGCAAATTTTGGCACAAGTACTTCTTCTTCAGAACTGAACACATTATCTGATCCCGCCAAATTTCAAAACGGTGGAATGAGAATCGTAGATGTTGCAACTTATTTATTCTTTCCTTTTTTCTTTTATACATCATGACATTTACTTACGGTTTTTTTGCATTTATGGGGCGTCCACCTCATCCCATTGCTGGTATAAGGGATTGGGTAGCATTTTTGTTGCTTCAGCTATTGGAGACTCGAGACTGGCCAGCTTTGGTCAAACGCTATGGGCCGAAGGTTCCGTCTGGTGAGTGTCTCTCTTTGTGCCGTTACCTGGCCATTTGTTGTCATATGCTTGATACGACTTTTTGTGATGATAGGATGTGGTTCTTCTAGGAGTATGGCCCGCATCCTTGTATTTCGAGAGGCCATTGTTGTTGCAGGAATGCAATTTACTCTCAGTGAATCCGTCCAAGAAGGTCGTGCTCAATCGATACAGGTGGGGGATTCTTCTCGCGATATGGTCGTAAGGGAAGATACCTCTTCCTTACCGATCCATCACCTTATGGACGAGTCCTCTAATAGGGATGAATCAAAACTGAGGAAAAGGAGGAGGGTGGAGCTTGGGAAGGGCGTGGCCATTGATACTGGTAAGAGCAATACGGGTGCATAGCAAACGTCACATATGCCCACGTTTATGGCTAAACCAATCTTGGCGAGGAGGTCTCCCCAAACAGAAGGGGTTTACCTAGGAGGTGGTTCCATGCGCTCTGCTGAGGGTGGCATATTGTCTAATGTTGGAGGTCGCCTATGCATCGAGGGTGAAAGCTCGGGCTTGGATGTTGACTCGGGGGATGTGCGTGGTTTTTTGGAATGTCACACTCACGTAGAGGTTAGAGTGGAGGGTTATGATCAACACATAGTTATCCCTGGGGTATACAACTTGTCATCGAACTGTGATCATGTGGCATTTACTTTAGCCCCTTTATATGCTGCCCTTGAGAACGAGGCGCTTAGACTGATGAGCGATACAAAGTTGTCTCGAAGTGTCTTCAGCATGGCCTTGCGGGTAGATATTTGTCTATTCCTTTCATCATTTAGTTTCTGTTATTATTTTTGGCTTGTCATTTTGTTTTAACTTTACTTGTTGTGCCAGACCTTTATCACGGAGATCGAGCGCGAACGCCGAGAAAGGAGGAGGACGAACATCTATGGAAAGATGTCTTCAAAATATCAAGGATATCGCACCAAACATCATGTGATGGTTAACATCTATAATCAGGATCCTGACTAACAATTATTCCGCGAAGGGCTGAAACAGAGGGATGATCAATTGGCGCGTAATGTCGAGGAGTTGAGGGAGCAAGACGAGGACATTATGAAGTCCATCGCCCGTAACAGTGAGCTCGGGGCATCTCTTAAAGTGAAGAAAGATGAGCTTGAGCTAAGTAGGGGGGAATGGCCGAGAATACAGACCTACAAGTAAAGGTGACCAATTTAACTGCCAAACTATATATGAAGACGATAGTGATCAATGAGCTTAAGGATTAATTAAGCGTGAGTGCCAATAGATTGGCGACTATTATTTTCTGAGGTGGCGGTTTTGGAAGATGCCATATGTGTTTGTAGGTCGGAGTGGGCCAAGGATAAGAAGGCATCCGCGCTTAAGATAGCGAGGCTTGAGGGTCGTGTTAAGGAGTTGGAGGTGGTGCTATCCGCGTTAAATGAACAAATGGCATTACTAAGAACGGAGGACATACGTCAACGATCACAACCTTCTACATCTCGTGCTTCAACCAATCATATTGCGCCTCAGCATTTGTATGAGTTATGGGTTCACGCTGAGGCCCAGCTTGATGTGAACAAGGCTCTTCATGCTGATGGGAGGGCGTCCGAAGTAGAACTTCAGGACACGTGTTCTAAAGCCCGTACAACTCGTGAGGCATGCAGATAAGACCCTGTTACGCTTGACGAGAATGATATCAACTCTGATGATGTGAACTGTCTTGCCTTCAACTCTTGGTACGAAGTTGTGTACACCACCGGTAATGATGTGTAGTTTTTGGTTTGTACTAACTTTTGCATCGCAACTTTTGTAAGGGCGTCTTTGAGTCCTTTGTAAAGATATGTGCTTGTAATATTTTATTGTAATGAAAATTGTTTTGCCAATTCATGGTAATCTTTGTTGTATTTATGATACTCCTGGTATTTGTCAAAATATTAAGTCCATTCTGATTTGAGTGAGGTTGAACCTTTTACTTCAACGATGGCCTTAGCCATTAGGATGTTGCTTTCGAGCTGGTGTCAAAGTAGTATCCCGTCGTGGTTCGAGTGATGTCGAACTATTTACTTTGAAGATAGCCTTATCCATTGGGATGTTACTTTTGAGCTGGTGTCGAACTAGTATCCTGTCGTGGTTCGAGTGATGTCGAACTCTTTACTTCGACGATGACTTTAGCCATTGAGATGTTACTTCTGACATGGTGTCGAATTAGTATCTCGCCGTAGTTCGAGTGATGTCGAACTTTTTACTTAGACGATGGCCTTAGCCATTGGGATGTTACTTTCGAGCTAGCGTCGAAGTAGTATCTCGTCATGGTTCGAGTGATGTTGAATTCTTTACTTTGATAATGGCCTTATCCATTGGGATGTTACTTTCGAGTTGGTGTCGAAGTAGTATCACGTCGTGGTTCGAGTAATGTCGAACTCTTTACTTCGATGATGGACTTATCCATTGGGATGTTACTTTCGAGCTGGTGTTTAAGTAGTATCCCGTCGTGGTTCGAATGATGTCTAACTCTTTACTTCAACGATGGCCTTAGCTATTGGGATGTTACTTTCGAGCTGACATCAAATTAATGTCACGTTGTGGTTCGAGTGATGTCGAACTCTTTACTTTGATAATGGACTTAGCCATTGGGATGTTACTTTCGAGCTGGTGTCAAAGTAGTATCTCGCCGTGGTTTGAGTGGTGTCGAACTCTTTACTTTAATGATGGCCTTAGCCATTGGGATGTTACTTTCGAACTGGTATCGAAATAGTATCTCGTCATGGTTCGAGTGATGTTGAACTCTTTGCTTAGACGATGGCCTTATCCATTGGGATGTTATTTTGGAGTTGGCATCAAAGTAGTATCCTGTTGTGGTTTGAGTAGTGTCGAACGTTTTACTTTGATGATGGCCTTAGCCATTGGGATGTTACTTTCGAGCTGGTGTTGAAATACCCATCGTGGTTCGAATGATGTTGAATTCTTTACTTCGATGATGGCTTATCCATTGCACCTGCTGGAGTGTTGCATATGTCGAGATTTGACTATGTTCCTATCAGAAATGTATGTTGACATTGTTCATACAATGGATATTTGATTATATTCCTGTCGGAAATACATGTTAACTTCGTACATACAATGGAGATTTGATTATATTCCTGTTGGAAATGGATGTGACTTTGTACATACAATGGAGATTGGATTATATTCCTGTCGGAAATGCATGTTGACTTTGTACATACAATGGAGATTTGACTATTACCTAGTCCCTTTATTGCTCGACCTGGAGATGATGTCGGCAGGCAAAATGATGAACAATACTTTGGACCTCGAGGCATCTCCCTTGCCGCCTCATTAAAAACCTCACAGAGAAAACCCGATTGAGATAAAACCCGGGTGAGGGTATAAGAGTACGATGTAAGTGACGCCTCTTTTCAGAAGTGGAAGTATTTGAGATGGTTGACATTCTAGTTGTTTTGGAGTAGTTTGCCTTCCATTGTTTCTAATTCGAATGCTCATTTATTTGCTGATGTCGTGATTTTGTATGACTCGTCCCAGTTTGTTCCCATCTTTCCCTTATTTGGTTATTTCGTTGCTTGTGTTTTAGCTTTGCGAACATGTCCCCAACTTTGAGTGGTCGTACTTTGGCCTTCTTGTTATAGTTCTTTTCTGCTTGTTACATTTAGGCTATCATTCTTACATGAGCCATATCTCTTCACTCTTCGACTTCATCCAGGTCTTGTAATCTACTTTCGTCATTACTTGGTCCGCTCTCGTTGAAGTATCTCAGGCTAGGTCTTCCAACTTTGATGGGTATAATCACGTCGGTCCCATAGACTAGTGAATATGGCATCTCGCTTGTGCTGACTTTTGGCATGGTGCAGTATGCCGATAGTACTTCTTGTAAAAGTTCAGGCCATAGCCCCTTGGCATCCTCGAGCTTCTTTTTCAATATATTTAATATCGCTTTGTTGGAGGATTCGGCTTGGTCGTTGCCGGTAAGATGATAGTGTGGAGAATATTCGCTTGATGTGCTATTTTTCAAAAATTCGATTGTTTTTTTCCCACAAACTGAGGTCCATTGTCGCAATTAATTTCTTTGGTAATGCCGAAGTGGCATATTATTTTTTTTTCATATGAATGCGATAACTTCTTGCTCACGTATTTGAATGTATGCACTTGCTTCCACCCATTTAGAGAAATAGTCAGTTAAAACCAAAAGGAAGCACACCTTACATAGGGGCGTATTTTTGGCACTGGTCACATTTTCTGACGTAATCCGCAGCTTTTTTTTCATGATAGGCCAGTAGTATCCTGCGCGGATGAGGCATCTGATGAGGGCATTATTTCCCATATAGGAACCATAGTGACCCTCATGTACTCCTTCTAGTACCCTCCTTATTTTATTTAGCCGAAGGCATTTGGCCAAGGTACTGTCGAATGTTCTTTTGTAAAGATCATAGTTCACAAGGTTGTACATGGGAACCTGTATTTGGAGATTTTTGGCTTCTTTCTTATCGTGTAGCAGCGCTCTATCCTGCAAATATGTTATGATACGGTTGCGCCAGTCCCAAGTTAAATTTATAGAGTGTAGCTCGACCTGGTCTATCGAGGAATAGAGAAGGGTGACCACATTTTCTTTGCTAATATTTCTAGTGGTTGCTGCTAGCTTGGCGAGACCATCTGCTTCAATATTCTGCGCCCGAACATTCATCGAATTCTGGTAGTAGTATGTGAATTTCTGACTGTACTTCTGCAATCTTTATTCTTTGATTTGGAAAGTCCTAGTGACTTGATTCACCACGAGCTGAGAGTCGCAAAGGACGAGTTGTCGAGCGCCATATTTGAGGGCTAATTTCAATCCTACAATCATAGCTTTATATCCGGCCTCGTTGTTAGCCATCTCGGGGCACCGTATGGATTGGCAAATCACTTTGCCTGTAAGGACTTCAAGGACGAGTCCCAGTCCTGATCCTGATACATTAGATGCCCCATCGGTATAGAGGACCCATTGGTTGAATCGTGCAGGAAGTGCAGAGCGAATCCTACTCCGCTTCGGGCAATATTTCTGTGCTGAAATCGATGTGCACTTGTGACTTTATAGGAGTTCGCGGTTGATATGTTATATTGTGCTCGCCTAATTCTATGGTCCATATGGCCAACCTTCCCAATATTTCGAGTTTGTGAAGGATGCCCCTGAGGGTGAAGGTTGTCACCATCTTTATGGGGTGACATTGAAAATATGGTCTAAGCTTTCGTGAATCTATGACTAATGCCACAACCAATTTCTCAAGGTGGGGGTACCATGTTTTGGCATCAATTAAGGTTTTGCTGATATAGTAAATTTGAGATTTCTTACCTTTATTTTTGCGGACCAAAATTGCACTTACTACGACTTTGGAGGCTGCTAGGTACACTAGGAGGAATTCACCTGGATCTACCTTAACGAGTAATGGTAGCAAGGACATGTACACTTTTAGTTTTCTTAAGGCGTTGACGCATTCTGAATTTCCTTGTAGCTCGTGGTCATTCCTTAATACATTGAAAAATTTATTGCATATGTCTTATGATCGTTACATGAACCTCAACAGGGAGGCTATTCATCTTGTCAATTTTTGTACCTGTTTTTGCTGGTTAATATCTTCGGTATTCCTTCAATGTCCTTGATCTGATCTGGGTTGACCTCGATGCCTTTTTGCGACACTAAAAAGTTGAGGAACTTACCCGAGGTTACACCGAATGTGCACTTATCGGGGTTCAGTTTCATTCCGTAGCACATTAATATTTTGAAGGCTTCCTTCAGATGATCAATGTGATGTTCCTTCTATTTCGACTTCACTAGCATGTCGTCAATGTAGATCTTTCCGAGTTATTCTTCGAAAATTTTGGTGACTAACTTTAGTATGTTGCCCCCACGTTCTTGAGTCCAAACGGCATGACTATGTAGTAGTACGCTCCCCGGTGAGTGATAAAAGTGGTTTTTTCTTGGTCTTCTTCTGCTATTAGAATTTAGTTGTAACCAGAGTAGGCGTCCAAGAAGCTTAATAATTCATGTCTCATCATTGAATCAATGAGTTGGTCGATGTGTGGTAACGTAAAGGAATATTTTGGGAATGCTTTGTTTAGGTCGGTGAAGTCGATACACATTCGCCCCTTCCCATTTTTCTTTTTCTCCATGATCATATTAGTGACCCACTGGGATATTTTGATTGGATGGAACCATCAGCGGGCAACTTATTGACTTCTTCGCTGATTGCATTGTTGAACTTTCTCCTCATTTGCTGTACATGCGGGTAAAGGGGGTTGACATTCAACATGTGTGTGGTGATATCCTTTGGGATTCCCAGCATACCTGAATAGGAAAAATGCAAATAAATTGGCATTGTTAGTTAAGATTTTAGGGAACTTACTTGGTTCTGAGAGATGCTCGATATAAGCCTTTTTCATGCTATCGCTGTTGTCCAATTGGGCAGGATCGAGGTCCTCTACGGTTGCCTTACAAGTTTCTACGACATCTGGGTCTTTGATGGCCTCTATTTGTATGTCGGGTTTAGCCCCCGATATGGCTGATTTCTATGCTTCCGCACATGCTCCCTTTAGTTGTTGGGTGTGGGTGCAATCTTGGGCGATTCAGTTGCATTCTTGGATGGTGCGTGGCTCACTCCGGATGCTGAATATTCCCCATAGAGTAGAAAATTTGATTACTTGATAGAAACCTGATGGGACGGCTCGCATGGCGTGTATCCATGGGCGCCTTATCATAGCGTTGTAGGTTGTTTCATGGTTTATGATGTGAAACGTCATTTCCAGAGTAACTCCACTGGCCAAAACGAGCAGCACTATCACTCTAGAGGTTTGTTCCACTGCATTATTAAAACCCATTAGTGTTATACAGTATGGTATTAGCTTTTCCTCGAGCCTCATCTGTTTGAGGACTCGTGGGCGAATAATACATGCAACGCTTTCGTCGTCCATCATAATTCTTTTTACATCGGTATCCACGACACGTAAAGTTATAACCAGAGTATCAAAATGAGGGAACGACAAACCATTGGTATCTAAATTATCAAAGATGATACTATCTTCGAGATTGTCGTACCATTCATGAGTGACTGTCCGCTTGAGTTTGTGTGTATTGGTTAATTTTACATAGTTGATTATTGTATTATCGCCACCGATAATCATTTGTATGGTATGATTGGGTGAATGTGGTTTTGGGGGTCCTTGAGGTTGGTCAAGCCCACGAGCGAAGTTAACACATCCTCGATCACTCAACAATTCTTTCAGGTGTCGCTAGTTTAGCGTTCTTACTACTTCATGTCGCAGGTCAATGTAGTCCTCGGTCTTATGCCATCTATCCTGATGGAATTCGCACAGAACATTCGGCCTCCGGGTTCTCAAATCGGATTTCATCTTTTGCGGCCACTGCATCTTTGTGCCGAGCTTTCTAGTGCATACACTATTTCTGAAGGTGAAACACAAAAGTTATGAGCAGATAATAATGGAGGCATACCTCTTCCATTTTGGTATGGCGCTGTCTGTCGGGGAAGAGGTGGGATAGAAGTCCGGATGTAGGGATGATGCCTTTCTCGAATGAAACGGGGTAGTTGATCCTTTTGGCCATAGTTGCGACGATCTATCCTTGTTTCAATTTGGACTGATGTTAGCCGTTGAATCGGACCATTTAAGTCATCCTCATCTTCCCTTACTTCGACACAATAGGCATTATGGATTTCTTCTCAAGTGGTGGGAGGATATTTCATGAGCCTACTTAGTAGTGTTTTGGTTGCTTTTGACCTATTTCTATTTAGCCCATTTTGGAAGGCCGCTACCACCATCCCCTTTGATACATTCGGTAGGCTTATTCTTACCCTGTTGAATCTGTCTAGGAAGTCCCTGCGTCCTTCGCTCGTTGTCTACCTAACAGCGAAGATGTTATTTACCCATCTTTTGCTTTTTTGCCTCCCACATGAGCGGTGACGAATTTGTCTGCCCTTTTTTCGAATGTTGGTATTGACCGTGCTGGTAGTTGGGAATACCACGTCAGTGCTCAACATGTGAGGTTTTCGCCGAACTTTTTCAGAAGCACCGGTGAGACCTATTTTTTTGATAGATTATTGCCTTTTACAGCTGTGACATAGTGGATTATGTTATCTTCGGGGTCCCTAGTACCATCATATATATTCAAGTATGGTGGCATTTTGAAGGTTTGTGGGATAGAGTGGGGGGTTTGCCCCTTCAATGTATGGTTTCTCAATGAATTGGCCGATGTCTCATTTTGGTAGCAACTTCTGAGCACCTAGTATTTTATCGACCCTCTCATGATGCTCCTTCATCTGACCACAAAGCATTTTGTTCTCATTTTTCATTTCTTTCATTTTCTTTAGGATGGCTGCAAGTGCATCGTTACCTGTATCAACGACAATATGTGTGTTACCTGTGCGTGGAGTTTCTAGCTCACCGGCGACCATTGCGGTGTCTGTATGTATTGTGTCTCCGATATCCATTTGAACAGGTTTGTCAAGTATGTTTCTCAGAGTGTTTGTCAACCACTCCTCTAACAGCCTTTTCACTGCTGGTGGTGCTTATCCTACTAAAAATGTTGAGGTTCCCCTCTCGCTCGAGGAAGTCACACTTTCATGCGGATGGGGTGAGGTATCTCCCTCAGATGCATCGCTTGGTATTGCATTTTCGTTATCTTCCCCACCGACTTCGTTGATGGAATCCAGAAGGTTTTTCGTGATAGTTATTATTGCCTTTAATCTTGCGTCCCCCTTTTCCGCCATTGTCGGTTTTTGCAAAGGTAAGAAGAGGTGATTATCCCTTTCAACGATCTAGATGAAACTAAAATCTTAGTTAAAGAAATCCTCACAAGCGGCATCAAATTGTTTGACCAAAAGTTAACGAAACCTTTTTGATTAAATCAATTAGAGAAGATGAAGAGGTAAATCTCAGCTAAGTATAATGAACTCTAGATTGAAAGATACAAAGAATGAATGCAATGAATAATGTTTCTTAATACTACGAAATCGAACAATTAAGCATCGATATGATAACTTGGAATGTAGAAAGATATTGTAATGAATATCATTGTTTATAAGTGTGTCCCAAGAAAAAATTTTCCCTTTACAAAGCCTTTTCCTTCTATTTATAAGGTACGATCCCCTCTTGAACCCTAAAAGATGTAACACAAAAGAATATTCGAAAGTATATTCTAACAACCTCGTGTTGCACCTATGTTATTGCCAATGTCGTACATTCTCCAGCCGTTGCCAGTCATCAACTTCCTCAACGACCAAAGGACATTGTATCGTAAGGGTACCCTTGTCAGTGGCCATGGTCGTCCAAATTTGGATTCATACAAGATCTGCGTAGATACTATCTTCCCTAGACCCCACTCGTGAGATTATACTTGAATTATTTTTTTGTTGTTGTTTTATTTAGAATATTTTAGAATTTTAACGAACAAAGGCTTAGAAGATCTGTTCTAACTGTGCTTGCTTGAGCCGAGGGTCTATAAAAACAGCCTATGCACCTGCATTGCATAAGGTAGGACCGTAGGGGTAAGGTCTGTGTCATGGACATATGCATTATTTTTATAAGCGGTGTCGAGATTTATAAAAATTCGGAAGAATAACTTTAGTTATTATACTTCTAGACAAAAAATACCCTTAGCCCATTGTTTTTTTTTAGTCTTATCTTAGAAAGATCTTGAACCCAATTCTTTTTCATCACAATGTTTAACCAAAGATGCCCTCTCAAATATATTTACAAAAAGAATGTGTTAGTTTAAGTTCGAGTTTGAACTTCCAAAGCAAATTCAAGCATATAACCAACACACCAAGAGATATTTTAAGTCAAGTGGTATTATTTTTTCTTAATTATTCGTTTTCTCACAGTTTCAATACATATATTTTCCAAATAAAACGATGTTGTGTGACATCGTTTCGTCTAATCTGCATATCCACTATCTTCTTCGAACTCCAAATATATAGGAATATATCGGGCATGGTGTTGTTGTAAAGGTTTAGAAGTCAAAGAAAGTGTAACCAAAGCATATTTTCGGAAAATTCTCAATTGCGTTGATGTAAAATATTTGAAAGCTACACACAATTGAAATGAGCAGATATCAACCTATTTGGTGCGAAGTTTCACTTAGAAAATGGTACCCCACTAAAGATTGGACTTTCACATCTTCAAGATTTTTTGAAATTATTTATTCTACAACTATATAAAATCAACATATCAATCTAACCATACCGATTTGTTCTTTTTTCCTGTATCTTTTTAGTCTCATTTTCTAAATATTTTCTTCAAGAATGTGAGGGGTTCAACTTCTTGACAGAACATTGAAATGAACCTTGTATTCTTGAATTTGGGGACATCTAAATCTTAACATGTGCTACCACCTACCATATCTAATTTTTTTAGCCCCATGGCGAAGCCATTTTCTTGGTAGATCTAATAGTTCATTGCTGTAATCACGTGTTTCATTTCTGGATATGGAATTTAACTTTTTTCATTGTTAGTGTTCTAAAATATTTTAGTTAATTATTAGTGTTGTTTTGTCACGACCCAATACTGTGGTATGTATTGTTTGCTTTAGGCCTAGGTTTGTGCGGACTTGCATTATTTGCCACCTCGAACCCCAAAAACTAGGGAGAAATTTAAAACTAACCAGATTTATAAGTGATAATTGAAAAATAACACGTTTCATGTAAAGATAAGTTTGTCCGAAAATACTATTCAAAATCCGAAAATATCCAACATAATATATTGAGAGAAATTCAAAATGGCCATATTTACAAGTAGTCATTTAAAAATAGTCATAGTTTCAAAAGTAATCAAAATTTAGCCACTTTGCATGTAAAGATAAATCTGAACAAAAATACTGTTCAAAATTCGAAAAATACTCTAGTATAATATACTGGAGTTCCAGTATACTCATGTTCGAACTCCAATATAATATACTGGAGTTCCATCATAATATGCTAGAAGTTCATACACAGGTGCACCCTCCAGTATATTATACTGAAACTTTCTGTGTTGCAGCAAAATAGTGGGTATTTTTTAGTGACTTTGCAAGTGCTGGCTATTTTTGAATGACCAGTTGAAAATTAGCTAGCACATACTATTTTTACTAACATATTGGTCCGGTAGAATACGCTAGAAGTTCATAAGCAGGTGCTCCAATTTCTAATATATTGTGCTGAAACTTTCCGTGTGTTGGAGTTCCAGCATAATGTGTTGGAAGTTCATACATAGGTGCACCAATCTCCAATATATTATGGTGAAATTTTTAATGTTGAAGCAAAATAATGGTTATTTTTCAATAACTTTGCAAATATTGACTATTTTTCAATTATCAGTCCGAAAATTGGCTAGCCTATGCTATTTTCACAAAAACCATACAGGTCTAGGCCCAAAGCGAACAATATCACTAATGAATTATACTATTATAAGTTAATTAACTTCAACATTTTACTTACCATATATTTTTCAAGTACGTACTCGGTGTTAGAGCTTGAAGGCGAGGGCGAATTTACATGGTGCGGGTTCGTCGAATTTTTTTATTATTTAATTTATATATATAAAAATAATACGTAAAATAGAAATACAAGATAAAACCATTAAAAATGACACCGCTTGTAATAAAATATTTTAGTAGTCTAGTAATTGTTAGCTTCAGTAATTTAGTGATTGTTACGATCCTTTTTTACTAGAAATGATGAAAATCCTGCGTACGATACTGAAAGCAAACTTATATTAGTATGTAACTCCTTATATAAACAATAAGTTATTATTATCAGCTAAATTACATTGTTGGTGAAAGACAAATTTACACTCGAAATATAACTTAAAATCTTAAGTTTGAAAGATTTATTATTGCCAAGTAAGTTAAGCAACTATATTGTATAGTTTTTGGAAGGTACAATTTCTTAAAACGAAAGGCTTTGGCTTCTCCACGAATTAGACATGCATTAGGACAAGAATGAATTAATTCAGCCATAAATTAACCTACCACTATAAAGAAATGGAGCTTAGCTACTACTCTATTAATTTTTTTAATTAATTCTTAGAGCTGCAAATTGAAATCCTATGCTTATACTAATTATTATTGTGTGGCTTTCCTTCCCACGTGAATTATCACAGACCATCATTTATTATTCATAAATTTTCAGAACTGATGATAAAAGCCTCAACGTATATATTAAGAACGAGAGTCCTATGCTCAGCTACTATACTGAAGCAAGTTGGCTATATTTCTCTTTATTTGCATTATTTTGATAGGCAAAATCATCAACAAAAAAAAAAAAAAAAAAGCTTTTGGATCAACACTTCATTTTATGTCTAGTTCAGAAAGATACTACTCTCTCCGGTCCATAATAAGTGTCTTTTTTATTTTTTTATTTTGTTCAAAAATAAGTGTCTAGTTAGGTAATCAAGAAAAAATTTAATTTATTTTTACTCTTTTACTCTTATTGCAGAAGAGTAATAAATGCTACTATAATCATGTGCCCAATATTTAATAAGGGTAGTTTAGTGATACTAGGTAATTTTGTATAGAATTTAGTATTTTCTTAATGAACGTGCTAAAAGTAAAAGAGATACTTCATCCGGTCCAAAATAAGTGATTTTTGGCTTATTTTTGTGGTTCAAAATAAGTGATTTTTTCGGATTTCAAGAATGACTTAATGATGTTTTTCCTACATTGTCCTTGGAGTAAATAGTGTTGCAATATTTATTATGAGTGTTTATGTGAGATAGTAAGGTTTAAATGGTCAGTTCTATTGTTAATTAATGTTAAAAGGTGACTTTCTTAATATGTGTGAAAACATCTAAAAAATCACTTATTTTGAACCGGAGGGAGTACTTATTATGAACTGGAGGGAATGCTTAGTAGTTTCATAAAATTAATTAGCAATTTGATTGCGCTTGAATTAAGGGTTTCTTTATTGGGTGTAGAGAATTAAATTGCTGGAAAAGAGAGTAATAATTTATTATATCCGATTATAACGTAAAAAAAATTATATTGACGATGTATATAACATAAAAGTGTCGTTAATTCTTAGTATAGTGGGAAGTTTTATAGCTATTTCCCATGGATTATTTTACTATTGCAAATATAGCTTAATTCACTAATCTTTAATTCCTCCTTTCAAATGAAGAACAATGGAGAAGTTATAGATACAATTAGGGGTGTATATGGATCGAGTTGGTTCGATTTTTATCAAAATTAAACCAAACTAATTATATTAGTTTGGATTGGTTCGGTTTTGTCGGGCTTTCCGGCTTTTGGATTTTTTGTTACTTACATATTATTTCAATCTTACTTTGTTAAATATTTGATGCGTATACATCTATTTAATAAAAATATAAAAAGTTGAGAAACATATTATCAACTAAAATATTCTTATTCGAGAATTCCATTAGTTAATACATAATAATTATTTTTTTAGTTGTCTAACAATAATTTTTCGTTGATATACACTTTCACGTTATCCAAATTTAGTAATTAAACATAAAAATCAATATGATACCTAAATACGTAATAACCACTTCACATTCGAAAAAGATATAAGAATTTAATACATCTTAACATATGCTATGAATATGTAAGAACAAAGAGATAGACGTATTTCAATAACACTTAATAAGAAACTGATCATACAATTATTTAAGTCAATAAATAAGGAGTACTTCATATTCTATTAAAATTTATATCCCGCAAGAGATTACCAAATATTTCTAAATATTATATACTTAATAATAAATTATTTTAAATAATATATATATATATATATATATATATATATATATATATATATATAAAAAAAAAACTATATGTTTATATGTCGAGTTGATTTGGATTTTTTTATCAAACCAAATCGAATCGAATTTTTTAATCGATTTAGTTTGACTTTTCGATTTGTTGCAATTTTTCGGTTCGATTTGTATACCCTAATTACAACAATTGATTTAGTCATTTATGAATTGTTAAGCAAACTTATATTAGAATCTTTGGAAGATGACAACTCCCCTGAAACGAAAGGCATTGGCTTCACCACGAATAATAACACATGCATTATCTTTTTATATGAGAATTAATTGAGCCATAAAAAAACCTACTCGAAAAAGCTCCTGCCCTATAAATATTTTCCATTAATTCCTAGAGTTGCTAATTGAAATGCGATGTTTATAGTAATTAATATGCTATATACTCACGTGATTGAAAAATAATTATATAGAATTAATCCGGACATTAATAATTGATTATAAGTCATTGATTTCTATAGCTATTTATATAATAGCTTCCTAGAGATAAATGTACACAACTAAAATATAATTATGATGCGCCCGCAAACTAATTCGAATATCACTATTTTTATAAAAAAAGAAAATAACTCCTGGCATGGACGGACTATTTTTCTCCTCATACACAATATTTCGAACATATGAGCATCTAATTGTGTAATATCCATGCTTCACATATAAAACTGATTTATGACATTTTAGATGGTATTATTTTACATACCCCCCCCCCCCCCAATTTTCTTGAAATTTAGTCACTGGTCCCTTCTTTTCTCAAGCAACATTGTGTTAGGTCACATTGTAAACAACAACTTTTCAATTTCACCAAAAACTTATTAATGAATAAGATATCAGACAGTAAATTAACATGGTTAGGTTGTTGATGTCTTTTCTTTTCCTTCAACAAACTTTTTCAATATTATTATAGCTGAGACAGCTGTTGTGATTATTGATTTAAGCTTCCATCTGATGTCTCTATTTTGCTTGGTTTCTTTAGTTATATTGTACGTACTACTGTCGATTTTTTGTAGAGGAAATACTTCCCTTGTTACGAAAGTTTTCAATTGCAAATTAATTTCGGTGTCATATGACTTACTACAATTTTGCGTATTTTACATTTGAAGGGTCCTATATCTTAGTGGTTAGTTAAGAAGTATTGGGGAGAGGTGATCAGACAGGATATGGCGATGCTTTCAGATCTCCGAGGGCATGACACTGGATATGGAGATGCGGAGGTCGAATATTAGGGTTGTAGTTTAGGAGGTAGTTTGTGTCTTTCCTTACTTTGTACCTTTGTGAGACCCGCCTGGTAGGGTTTTTGTCTATAATAGTTAGTGGCAATGTAGTGTCTTACTATTTCACTTTTCAACGCAGGAGCTATTTAGTAGCTATCGGTTTTGCTTTGCATCTTTCTTCTGAATTTTATAATATTGTTTCTGTTTTTTATATGATTTATTTGTTGATACTAATATTATCTCATTTTTGTCTTTTTATTTTCTTGAGCCGAGGGTCTTTCGGAAACAACCTCTCTAATCCTTTGAGATAGGGTAAGTTTTGCGTATACACTATCTTTCTCAGATCCCCGTAATAAAATTTTGCTAGGTCGTTGTCGTTGTTGTTGTCATGATATTGAAGGAGGGGACCTTTTCTCGAAAAAAAAAATTCTTGCAACTACGAAAACCACAACACAAACACCCATTTTTCATTCATTCTATCTAAGAATGCGTAAGAACCTTGAAAGCGATAACTCCACTAGTTTTCCCTCTAAGAACACGCTCATTCTTCAGCCGTAGAGAGACTTTTGACCTTGCTAAATCTCGCTCGTGGAAATGTAATACCCCGCGGATAAAACAAAAATAAAGAAGAGAAAGAAAGGGAAGTTTTTTCTTTCTCTCAATCCAAATAAGAACCTTCGCCAGGATGGCAGTCGTCATCAGATTAGTGGTCAGTGTTGAGTCTAAGAACTCGAATTACCTTACAAAATTCTTGAACCAAACAAACAAGTCTTTATACTATGAAAGAGTATTTTTCTGCCAAATCTTTACCTTACGTATAATAATCCCTGCATGCATTATTGGTTTATAACTAAATATTCCTTGGAGCTTTAGTGTAATATATGTTCACCAGCATGCATAATATTCTACTTCAGTAATAAATAGGGGTGGCGAAGTGGGTGGGTCGAAAGGATAATGTAAAAAATGGGTAAATTGTTTGACCCGGTTCTTATTAAATACAGATAGAAAATGAGTTAACAAGCGAATAATATGAATATTATATTATTCATGACTTTTTGAATAAGACAATTTTTGAAAAAAATTTAATTAGTATCCCCAACTTGATGGACCCTCAATTTGAGTCTTTGAAAATATAAAAATTAAAGTCATTGATTATTCGTTTGTTACTCATGAATTACCTATGTTCGTAATTGATAATATAGATGAATAACTATTTTTTAATCTATTTTACCACCACCGATAAGAATTATTATAGCACAATAACTTATTATCAATTAAGCGCATGACATTAGTGGTGGTGCCAGGAATTTTAGCAGTTAAGGGATTAAACTTGTGGTCCTAAAACAATTCTATAAACGACATTATCACTACGCTCGAAGTTTTCCTTATGATAAAAAAATTCAATGCTTTATATATTTGGAAAAAAAATATTTTTTCCTATATATTTATGCAAGTGGTAAAACAAAAGAGAAAATATTTAGGCAAGATCAAAGCAGCAAACACTCGGAATAAATGGCATAAAATGATGAAAATGTCTGAAACTTCTCATGACAAGTAATCGAGAAAATTACGACAAACATAGGTTAGCTTAAAATTAGAAAACTTGTTAACAAAAAGAGTGTTTAATTATGTCACTAATTCCCAATTAAATCCTAAATAAGTTCGTTTGCTACCCCCACTTCTAGCTATTCTTGGAAGGCAAGACAAAACCCATAGTTTGTACCTTTGCCAAATTAATACGTTTTCTTAGCCAC
Organism: Nicotiana noctiflora; assembly: GCA_032618575.1. Lineage (NCBI taxonomy): Eukaryota > Viridiplantae > Streptophyta > Magnoliopsida > Solanales > Solanaceae > Nicotiana > Nicotiana noctiflora. The sequence continues at coordinate 25,192 of JASVEL010010567.1, forward strand.
TTATATAATCCCACATAAAACTCTTTAGAGGAAAGACTTAATTAATTATTATGTTGATCTTATTCTTATGGTTGCCACTTTGCAATTCCATACAACTGGAACGCATAATCTTAAATGAGTCCTAATTCCAAAGACTTAGGGTGTTATTCTAATGCTGTATTTTGTTTCTTTTCATGACTGATAATAAATTAAGTGGACTAACGTCTTCACGTGCTAATACTTTTGACCATAGGGTTTTTACTAACCTAACAAGGAAAAACCTAATCTTTTTTATACGGTCATTATCGGGGGATAATATTTTTTATTATGTTCTATGATTTTTGAAATTTTAAAGTTAGCTGTGAGTAAAATATCACTAGATTTGTATAAGAAAACAAAAAAGATACTTGCATAATAATATAGATACTAATCCATATTCATACAAAATTATTCAGGATTTTTCGTATTTTGTTTCACTACTTATTAATATAAGTCTCAACAAAATATAAATTATTCTTCCGGTTCAAAATAAGTGATTTTCAGATGTTCTCACACACACTAAGAATTCATCTTTTAGTATTAATTAATAATGGAATTGATTATATTAATATTTATTATCTCACATAAACACATATTCTAATATTATCTACTCCAAGAACAATATAAAAAAATAATTAATTCACTCTTGAAATAAAAAAATTACTTATTTTTGGATCACAAAAAAAAAGTAAAAAATCACTTATTTTGAACGGGAGAAAGTATATTTAAAAGACCACTATCTATGACCGCACCAAAGAAATTTCGTTAAACAAATAAAACGTATAAATGAGTGCTCTTAACTTTCTCTTAGGTCATAGTTAGTTCTCGGATAAGATATACTCCTTCCGTTTCAATTTATGTGAACTTATTGACTGGACATAGAGTTTAAGAAAAAAGAAAAGATTTTTGAATTTGTGATATAAAATGAAGCACATATATTTTGTGTGGTTATAAATCATTGCATGAAGGTAAATTATTTCAATATAAAGAAAGAAGTCATTCTTTTTTACATAGACTAAAAAGAAAATAAGTTCGTATAAATTGAAATGAGAAGTATTTCATCTTAAGGAAAAAAATAAATAAATAAGCAAAGTAAAAGTTTGTTATGTTATCATTTTCGTTACTCGAGATGAATTAATTCGGTTTAATTTACTTCTAACTAAAACTTCTCATAATATGATTCGATTTATACTAACAAAATTTTCAGAACTATAGTGGGATGGTGGGACCATTCGTTTGTGCATGACTAATGATGGATTATCTTTAGATTAAGGTAACAAAGATTGTATTAAGTCAAATCAAATGAGATTTGGAAATGATCGCTGTTTGCTAAGCATGTTTTCAAGTCACGGAATACGGAGACATGTTCCCTTTCGTCTACCGAAGGGAAATACACTGCGCCGCTGTTTTTGATTTTGCTCCCCTTGAATCCCCAAAGACAAAACCTGTTTCAAAATTTGATACTCCTTCGGTCCAAAATAATTGATTTTTTGGTCTTTTTTTTAATCCAAAATAAGTGATTTTTTTGAATTTCAAGAATAACTTAATGATGTTTTTCATACATTATCTTTGGAGTAAATAATATTGGAATATGTGTTAGGAGTGTTTATGCTAGATAGTAAGGTTAAAATGGTCAATTCTATTGCTAATTAATACTAAAAAGAAACTTTCTTAATATGTGTGAAAATATCCAAAAAAATCACTTATTTTAGATCGGATGAAATAATATAATTTCCAATTATTTTTACTTAGTATAAGTACAAGTTTTTCAAAATTGATGAAATAGTAAAAGAAAAAAAATTACACCTAAAAAAGTATGATATCAACAACCTACATTTATACAAATATAATACTATTCATATCCGTGACCTGTAAAGTTTTGTAAAGAAAATAAGATGAGAAACAACTTCAATTAAAGTTTTGCGCCAAGGAGTTTAAACAGTCAAAAAGAAAAAAGAGGGAAGTTTCGCGGGGTTCTCCAAAAATCCAGAAAAACTAACCCAAAAAACAACAGTCTGAGCTGGACTCCACGTGGCAAAAAAATAACAGATCAACTCGTACCTTACCCTTTGGTCTTACGCAAAAGGCTCTTTTCTTTGTGGATTGGATTTTTTTTTATGAACTCTTCTAGAAATGTCTAGTACTCATATTAGGATCCGTTAAAATTTGGATTTGCATCATAAAATTTTATATTAAGGGTAAATATAAAAAAATTTCACTTCACATAACTTTTTTAGAAAAATTTATATATAGTCTATTAGGTATATAAAAAAAAAGAAGAATGAGGCCTTCACTAGGGTTGGCATAATTTGGGCAAACCTAAAATTCAAATCGAAATTCGAATTTTTCAGATTTTTTTATTTGGATTTTCGGATTACGGATTAAATATTAAATTTAATTTCGTATCTCAGATTGGATATTGGATTTGGTACTTGAATTGTTGGATATCCAAAAATATGAAATTATACATTATATTTAGTCGATTATACATATGTCAATAGTAATAAGTTCAATATCGTTCCCATTATTTATTATCATATATATTCAATATTAATTACCTAGTTATTATGAAAATACTTTTTATTTGGATATGATTTTATTATTTCTACTTATAATATATCATATTAACGTCTCTATTGTATTTTTTTAATATAGTGATTTTCTTATTTTAATATTTTATTTAGATAACTGCAGTGAGAATGAAGAACTTTTCAGGTAATTTAATATGAGTACTTTGTTTGGATATTCATTTTTGTAAAAAGAAGAGACATCCCAACTTATAAGCTCAAAACTGAAAATTCAAAATATCCAAACACATTAATCCGAAATCAAATTTATAAAATTTGATCCAGTCCAAACTTATTTGGATTGAATTTGGATTGTTATTTCGTCAATCCGAAAACAAAATCCAAACTGAAATTTCATATACAATTCGAACCGCCCGAATGTCCACCCTTAGCCTTCACAAATGTGGGACCTAAAATACTTGCTTTATTTGCTTTATGGACATGTCACCCCTGTCTCTGATTAAGGATGAATGGATACTTATCATTCCACTATAACCCTTGTGGGTTTTCTTTGATGAATTTAAATTATGTGCATAGTTACTGTACATTTTTTACACCATCAAATTATTTTATTTATTTTAAGAGGTATAAACATGATTAATACTTTTATATTTCGACCAGATATACGTGTAGATATATTTTAAAAGATTTGATAGTATAAAAAACTATAATAGATAAATATTTTTTACACGGTATCTTCCTTTTTACCCTTTTGTAATTCCTTCTTTTTGCCGTCAGAAACGTAATATCCACGTCAAAATCTAAGTGGGTCCAATTCTCATTCGTTTGATCTCTCTTTGTTGTGACAACTGACATGCTTTCCTGCCCCCACCGTCCGATTTGGCGGGAACATGATGCCACTCTCTTTCCCGCCATTGCTTCGAATTAAAGCCGGCAAGTAGTTAGTCAACTGCCGCAATTGTCTTTGTAACTGCCGTTGCCGCGCCGTTACCTGACCTTCCACTGGCTGTTATCCACGTCGATGAAATTAAAGAATTCCGTACTTTTAAATCGGTAGCATAAATTTTACGTGAAAATATTAATTAAAATTATAATAATTAGTAAATGTTGAAGATTAAATCTATAAAGTGTAAATATTGAAATTGTCTGGTGGAGTAGGGGATTAATTTATTAACGGCGTTAAAGGACGTGCCACGTCCGAGTAAATGGCAGAGACAACGGCCAATCAGGAACGTGCTTTCTGTACGACATGCACGTGATTGTTGGAACAAGTTGGGTCCCATATTTTAGGCGTATTTGCGACAACACCATTTGAGTTTTACATTTTCTTTAGACATTGTGTTTTTCTTTTTTTTCTACATTAAGAGCAAAAGTGGGAAAATGTTGGAAATTTAGGGTGTGTTTGGTATGAAGGAAAACATTTTCTGAAAAATGTTTTTTAATTTTCTCATATTTGGTTGGCTTAAATGTTTTGGAAAAAATTTTCCTTATCAATTTATTTTCCTCCAATTGGAGGAAAATGTTTTCCTTATCAAAAGAAGGGAAAACATTTTCCAAAACTCCTTCTCAACCATTCTCACCCTCACCAACCCACCCCACCCCCTCTCCAAAAAATAGTTTATTTTTATAAAAATTTCAGTTTTTCCGTTACCATCCACCCTACTACTCCTCCACCCCACCCCGCAAAAAAAAAATTTCTTTTACCTTAATACGCGATTTTTGCGTTAAAAAGTAAAGAATCACATTAGTTCCTTTAGATTGTGTCAATTTTTAGAGACTTCGGGAAGGGGAGGGGTGGGGGAGATGGGAGGGGGAGGGGTAGGAGAGTTGCAAAAAAAATATTTTTCTAAAAAAACTATTTTTTAATCTCTAACCAAACATAGAAAATATTTTCCGGAAAATGTTTTCCACTTACCAACCAAACAAGAGAAAATAAGTGATAAATTCACTCATTTTCCATGAAAATATTTTGTAGGAAAACATTTTTCATGGAAAACATCATACCAAACACACCCTTAATATATATATTATCCATCACTTAAAGCTAACTCAATGGATAAGTTATGATAATAAGTATTTGTTAGAGACTCTTTTCTTTACTCAAACCCACAAAGATTACATTCACATGAATGGGATGTTAAGGAGTTGGTATTATAATTGCAAATGTAAAACTAGAATGCAATTTTGATACGCTTTTGCCTATTAGACTTTGCACTTTTTCCTTTACGGAGTATTTGGTATTCAAAATTTACTGATCAAATTAACCCGAATTTACATCACCAAAGCTCATTAAAGAAGAAGCACTCTTTATAATGAGTTTTCTATTTTTAAAGCTCAAACTTGAGACTTGTTATTAATGATAGAGTGATCGAGCTCTATATTATTGATTTCTTTCTTTAATCCTAATAGTCCTAATTTGATTATGGTTGTGCATCGGTCAGAATTGATCGGATTTTGCGCATTTCGAATTGTAAATTCGTATTTTAGGTTTTATAAAATGCAACCAAAATTAAATTGGATCAGATCGGATTTAAAAATTTGAATCAAGTGAACATTTAGAACGGATTTTCGGATTGGACCGTACGCATTATTAAGGCTACTAACAATCTACTTAGCTACTTCACTTATTGAGGCTACTATTACTCACCATTCTATTAATATTGAAAGGCATCCAATATCTTTCATAGTACCAGACAAAATAAAAGTTTCATAGCAAAATAAAATAAACTGAAATTAACTAACAAATATCCAATAAGGGAGAGACGCCATTGTCCGTCGATAGGAAGTAGATAGTGTGAATGACAAGCACAAAGGTAAGACTTAAGAGAAGCGGGCAGAACAAGCTGAAAAGAGGTTAGAGAAAGAGGGGCTTCGATATAAACTAAGAAAAAAGGAGTCTAAAGAGAGGCAAATGAAATGAGAAGACTTAACCCTTGTTTGACAAAAAATCATTACTTTCGATTAAAATAATTATATTTGTATAATAATGGGTTAAACCTAGTTAAAGATAATATATGTGGATGTGAGTTTGGAAAACGTGGCTAACATTTAACATATTTAGTGAGGGATTGACTATAATATGCATTAAATATTCCAAAAGGTCTAGTAACAATGGAGAAGTAGCCAACAATAAATAACAATAAATGACATTTAAATAGATCAAATAAGTGGTTCGCCCAATAAAAGATGAACTAAATTATTGTTCCTCCTAACAATGAGGAGAGACAAATAAATCCTAGCATGTTCAAAATATTCTCTCATATAGTGAAAAAGTATGGAATAATATGAAGGAGAATCCTAATGAAAATGAAATGTTTGTATCTTTAAGAGAGAGCAAACAATTATGAGAAGTCCGTTCTTATCAAATGAATGTCATATGACCCCATTCATTGTATTTTTTTTTTCTATTTATATGGGGCATATCCCTAACAAACCCTAATATACAAATAAATAAAATATTCACTAGAATATTTTCTTTAATATCTTATTCTAAAAACTAGCTGATATCCATTTTCTATGGTGTTCGACCTCGACTGACTCTTTCCTCAATGCTACCCCATCTTAAAAATTTAGGAGTATATTTTAACCCATACAGTTAGCCCCTCCGCTTACTGAGGTCGTCCTCAGACGACATTGATGAGCGCATTCTGTTTGTTATGGTCGAGAATAATCGACGAGCAGATTAGGTAATGATGTTTGGGACGATCTGGCAATGTAGCCTTTAGCGAGCCGCAATTTTCAGAATTATGTCGTTTGCAAACTAATTGTGTCATGATGCTAGCGTCATTATCACGCATTTTCCCGATGCCTTGCATCATTTTTCGTGCATCTGTCGGTTGGGTTTGTCATTTCGATTCCAGTGTTGGTAATGATGGCATAACTTCTAGTTTTGATGCCCAAACTCTTATAAATAGGGAGGTGAAGGCGTCCTTTCGTTCTTTACGTATTTTTCATATCAAATCATTATGCCCTTACTCCATTATTATGTGTCTTCTTTTCTGATTTCCGTGACTCTTGTTGCTTGTCAGAATTATGGCTAACGGTTCCGTTGAGGGAACTAACCTTATCCCGCTGGTGGTGATTATGTCTCTTTATGCTAATGGTGTCTCTGTTGCCATTGAAGACGGGAACTTTTCTATGGTAGAGGAAATAATTCCTTATGGCGAGATAGCTGGTTCGACTTCTCAAAGGCACCTCTAGACGAGCCTGGGGTCTCTGAGTCAACGATAAAAGAGGTCGATCTAGCAAAGCTTAGGGCTAAATTTAACATTCCTGCTCGCATCGATTTGGTCCCAGCAAGGCATGATGTGGTACAAATCCATTGTCCTGGGTATTGTGTGTTATATGCATACCCCTTCCAGGTTGGCTACGCCATATCCCGAGCGGGCTTATGGAGGAAGCTGGTTAGCGTATTAGTTAGCCAAGCCTCAAGGAGCTCTTTTTCAGCTAGGGGCGTCTCCTCCACCACAGATGTGGAGGATCCCTTACCAAGAGATTTTGTGATGTTGCAGTGAGGAGGAGGAGACCCATCTCGTCTAGGGGAGGCATTGGGCATTGTGTCTCCCTCGGATGTTTCACAGCTCTTATTGATGATGTTCATGAGGTTGGCTGGGACGTCCACTTTTTATTCTCGTCATTTCTTCTTTGTTACCTGCCATATCGGATTTGTGCATGCGAGGGAGGAGATCTTGTTTATGTTTTTTACGTTAGTGATCCGTGATAATTACAGATCAAGAGAAAACTAAAATTTTAACGAGGAATTCCCCATAGACGGTGCCAAATTATTTGACCAGGAAAAACATAACTTTCAGTTAAAACAATTGTATTTATATAATGATGGGTTAAGCCTAGTTGATATATCTTTGGATACGAGTTCCGAAAATGAGGCAAACATTTAACAGATTTGGAAGTGGACTAATAATATCATTCATTAAATATTCCCAAAGGTAAGCAATAATGGAGAAGTAGCTAGGTGTCACGATCCGGATTTTCTGCCCCCAAGTGTTGTGATGGCTCCTACTGGTGAAAGATAGGCAAGATAACCGGTTGAACAATTTATCTTTTTCCATTTTAATCCTTTAACAATTTTGAACCAACGGTTTATAAATAGCGGAATTTAAATGATGGGAAGAAACAAATAAAACCATTTAACTTTTCCAATACAATTTCTGAAACAAAGATTATCCAGAACTGGTGTCACAACTTCACAAACGATCTAGGAATACTACAAAAAACGTCTGAAAAAGAGATGCAATACTATTTCTGAAATATGTAAATGAAACATGACAAAAGGATAGAGGGAGACGACAGGGCCTGCGGACGCCTGTAGGACTACCTTGGATCTCCGTATGAACTGAAGGCAGGCACCCAAAGCTAAGATCCGCAAGATCCAGTATAAGGATCTGCACAAAGAGTGTAGAGTGTAGTATCAGAACAACCGACCCCATATGCTTTGTCACGACCCGGATTTCCCACCATCGGGAGTCATGATGGCGCATACTAGTGGAAGCTAGGCAACTAACTGTTACTTACATTTTCATTAGTTACAACTCTCTTCTTAAGACTTCAAATAAAATCATGTAATTACAGCGGAATAATTAAACTTAGCGGAAGACTTAGTCAATTTTATCAAATATGATACATAAAACCCAAACATGATACACTACCCAAGACTGGTGTCACAAGACTCACGAACTTCTAAGAATAATACACATAATCGTCTGGAAAAAAAATATAAGCTGTCTATCTCGAATACATGAGATAACAGAATGAAATACATAGATAGAGGAGTCAACAGGTCCTGCGGACGCCTGCAAGGCTACCTCGTATTCTCAGTAGTCGGAATATCCACAATTGTGTTACTGCCACCGTTGTTGTCCGTAACCTATATTTGCGCAAAAAGAGCACAGAGTGTAGCATCAGCACAACCGACCCCATGTGCTGGTAAGTGTCTGGCCTATCTCTGCGAAGTAATGACAAAACTAAGGCTAGTCACCCACATAAACCTGTATAGTTGAGATATATATACATATACAACAGCAGAAAACGTTATCGAACGTTTATAAGGAAAGAATCTGCTCTGAAATAACAGTCACTAACTCACAATATCCGGAGTAATCTGATAAATGGAACAAAACTTACTTTCATGTCTCAATTCATTTTTCATTTCATATCTTGTGGTAGGCGTACCACTCACTCCCAAATTTAACAATAGGCTACCCGACAACTATGGCCAATGTTAAGATTCAAATCACTTTGTGGTCGGCGCGCCACACGATCCCGAATTTGACAATAGGCTACCGGCAACTATGGCCAATGCCACGATCCCGAATTTAACAATAGGCTACCGGCAACTATAGCCAATGCCAAGATTCAAATCACTTTGTAGTCGGCGTGCCACACGATCCCAATTCTTTAATATATGAGTGGTCGGCGTGCCACACAATCCCAATTCTTTAATATATGAGTGGTCGGCGTGCCACACGATCCCAATTATTTAGTAATGTATATTACCGACATTAAACCAATAATCTCTGATCAACAGTAAGTGTATAAAAGTATTACCGGTGTTCAACCAATAATATTCACTTCAACAATATTTATATTACCGGTGTAAAACCAATAAATGATAATAAATGAACAATATATCTTTGTTATCGGTGTAACACCAATAACTCTTAATCAATAATTTATATGTACTTTACTGGTATAAAACAAATAAATGATAATGAATCAACATTTTATCTCTGTTACCGGTGTAACACCAATAACTCTTAATCAACGATTTATATGTACTTTACCGGTATAAAACCAATAAATGATAATGAATCAACAATTTATATCTGTTACCGGTGTAACACCAATAACTCTTAATCAACAATTTATATGTATTATACCGGTATAAAACCAATAATAATTTCCCTTCACATAATCACTTAGGATTAATAAGAATTTGATCTATTTTTAAGACTCACGATCATGCTCGACCCCCAACGTATAGATACTCGTCACCATGCCTATACGTCGGACTCCACATATCACAATTTACACATTAACTCAATTCATATTCCCTCAAGCTAAGATAGAACAAACACTTACCTCGAAAGTTTACGAACAATTCAATCCGTAGCAATGTCTTTTCCTTTCGAATTTGGCTCCAATCCAATCGTATCTATACACAATTGATTTAATATCATCAATACTACTCAACAAACTAGTTCATATAGCCAAATATAATTTTTACAATATTTTGCCCGGAATAGTGAAAATCGACCCCGGGCCCACATGATCGAAACTCGAGTTTCGAACCAAAATAAATTCACCCAATCATCCACGAGTCCAAATATATAATTGTTTCTCAAATCGGACCTAAAATTAAGGTCAAAATCCCAATTTTTACGAAAACCTAAGTTCTACCAAAACCCCCCATTTTTACCCATGAAAAACCTTAAATTTAAGATGAGAACATGATAGATGATGTTAAAGTTTGGAGTGTCACACCTCTTTTTTACGCACCCGCAAGGGTGCAAAGAGTTTTTCCAATTAAAGGACAATCGAAACGGGATTTATTTAATTAATTCAGAGTCGCCACTTGGGAGATTTATGGTGTCCCAAGTCACCGGTTAGATCCCGAATCGAGGAAAAGAATGACTCTATTTAACAGTCCGCGAACAAGAAATCCGGATAAGGAATTCTATTAACCCGGGAGAAGGTATTAGGCATTCCCGAATTCCGTGGTTCTAGCACGGTCGCTCAACTGTCGTGTTTGGCTTATCTATCTGCTTTTTACAGTTATGTACTTAGTGCGAATTAATATCCCTTTACCGCTTCATTATTGATTATGATTTACGAAAGAGAAAGTTGCTTAAAAATATGCTTCCGAATCACGTCACATGAAATGCACCCGGATCCTCGACATATTCTTATTCGACATTTCGGGGTTTGGATTTGGGTCGCATGAAATGCACACCCGTGTTTAAGAATGTAGCACTAAAATATGCGCCCGGATCGATTACTTATTTACACTGTTAAGAAGGACGTGATATTCGTGAAGAAACGACACATCTCAAAATCTAAGTACTTTATATATACACTTATGAGGGCCCTGCGATTTGTATAAATGTCAAGCGAGGCGCACTTCTAATTCAAATTTAAAGCGAACTACATCCCGCTATATTTATTTAGGAGTTGATTCCAAATTATTTAAAACATGTTACGAGTCACACTACATGAAATGCGCCTGTGGTTCTTGACACGCTTTATTTAACCTTGTTCAAAATTGGAGTCGGGTCACATGAAATGTACCCCCGATTCCTTTAATCTAATTACGTCGTTCAGTTGAGTAATAACGCACCAATTCCTACAATGTGACAAAATCCTACTCAACTACAACTGATTCGTGGCCACGTGGATAGCTATGCGATCTTAATCTACGAAAACTACTGTGAAGATCAATTAACGGTTTTAAAACTGTGACATGATAGCTTACGTTTTTAAAGTTTTTACCTAACTAAGCTAAGTGATATACTATTACTACATTACTGGCCATTACAAATGTTTTTTGTGTTGGTTTTTCTACTATTACATTCTACAATACAATTAAATCTCAACTCTAAAGTAATACTAATACTGATAACAGTGTTGGTCTATACAGCATACAATAGCATTGAAATTTTAACTGAAGCTTCACTTTCATTCAACCAAACCATCATTACAGCTTCTAATCGAACAAAGGAATACCTGGAAGTCACAATGAGTGAAGATCAGTTGCAGCAGCAGAAGATACAACGATAACAACAATACCAACAGCAGCAACAACAAGCACCAACCAACAACACAAAACAACAGCAGGAGTAGGACCAATCAACAAAGAAGCAGCAAACAAACAGAAGCCAGCATCAACATTCAACACAGCAGCAGTAGCTCAATGACACAGCAACAATAACAACACAAGAACAACAGCAACCAAACGACCACTGTAACCAACAGCAAAGCACAACCACAGCAGTGGCAAAAGAAAGACCACAACTGCAGCAACCACAACAAATGACAGTAACCACCCCAGACAATGAAACAGTAACTTCAGCCTATCCTGTTTGTTCTCTGTCCCTCTCCCTCCCTTCAGAATCCTCTTTTTATATCTGTGTGTGTGTCTTAATCTGTGTATCTATCCCCATGTATAAGTCCCTCTGCCTACTGTTTTATAGGCCAAAAATAGAACAGCCTTCCCCCCATGTGCACCCCTTTAGCTTTTGACTATTATAATACTACACAGCCACAGTATTCCCTCTGTTCTCCCATCATCAATGTTTAAGTATGGGTCTGTTTTCTTTTCTAATTCTAAAGTTCCACAATTAAGTGGAATCCATGTTGTTTCGCAGGCTTTACTGACTACACCCATGTGTCCAGCAATTTTGAGCATCTTAATTATTTTAATCTCTAAAGCTATATCTGATATCTGCTTATGACCATAATAACAACACATTACCACAATTATGATAACAGTGATTCCCAGGGACGGGCAAAACAAAGGAAACACGAAGCTAATTATTCGACGACCCCAATCGAATCGAATAATCGTCTTATAACATATACAATTAACAATAAGGAACGTCGACCAAATAAAAGGTCGTTTGGAGGCGGGCAGAACGAATTCGAAAGACAAAGAATAAGAAAATCCAATGAGATAAATTACACAAGTAAACGGATGTTAATAAAACACAAACAGAACAAAAATGAAAGGAAAATCACCTCAGGAAATCAGAATGACCTAGGTTCGAACTCGGCTTGCCCATTTTGAGGTCAAATAAACCATAATCGAAGTGTTCTCAACCGAGAACAACCCGAATAAAGTCCATTGGACCCCAAAATCTTGATCAATTTGGCCTAATTCGTGATTTTAGATTTTAGGGTTCTTGAGAGGGAATTTGGGGTTCGACCTCTTCCGGTCAGATTCGAACTAAACCAAACTTGGTTTAGTTATGAGGCAGGTCAGAGAGGCATGTGGTATCAATTTGGGGTCGATTGGTGTAGGTTGAGTTTGGACTCGAATCTTCGATTGAAGATTCGAAACGATAGAGATTGATTCGAGCCAAATGGGTAAGGGATTCATGTTCATGGTGATTTTGTGGTTCAGGGGTGTTATTTTGGTGGCCGGCGGCGTCGTTGCCGCCGGGTTTTGGGCGGTGGGATATGGTGGCGGCTAGGGTTTCGTTCTTGTCTCTGATAGAGACGATGAAAGGGGTGTGGGATATGAGGTTGATTAACGGGTTTGGGGGTATTTTGTATACTGAAAATAGGCGTTTAATCAGAGCCGTTGGATTACAACATCCAACGGCTAAGATCTGCTACAATACCAGAAACGGGGTCGTTTTGGAGGGAGACAGGGGCGGGTCGGGCGATTAATGAAGACTGGGCTAGCTTTGGGGTGGGTTGGTTTGGGCTTTGGATTCGATTATATGATCTGGGCCCAATCCGAGTTTTCTCTTGTTTTTTTCAACCTTTTCCTTCATTTTTTTTTTCTTTTAATCCTTAATTTAGTAAAACAAAATTTTAATTACACTACAAGAAATCAATTGGATTATAAGAAATACTAATTAAGTTATACTAACGATTAACATCATCAATTAAATATAAGTCACACGATTGAGACATTAAATACAAACAATACATATTTTTGTGATTTTCCATTTTGTCAAATTATTTTGGTTATTTTCGATTGTAAATTAACTCCTAAGAATGCAAGCACAACATTTTTTTGTATTATGTTCTTTTTTCCTTAATTTAAACAAACAAACATGCTTAGACAAATACAAACAACTATCCAAAAATGTCACGAAAAATCTAAAAAGAGCACACACGAAAAGATTATTTTACTTTTGAATTTTTGGGAGTAATTCTCATATAGGGCAAAAATCACGTGCTCACAACTGCCCCTCTTTGCGCGGAAACATGAAGAGTTTTCGTGCAAAGATAAGTGAGCGGATACGAGCGATTTTTGCCCGTTCGAGCACTCCGTATGAAGCATTTTTGGAAAAGCTTGACCGAACCTTTGCTTCAGAAGGTCTCCTACATATCCCTGGCTAAAAGGGAATCAGGTCAATGTAGTTCGGGAAGTTTTGGTAGCTGGGACTACCGTGACTGCTGTGATCTTGCTGTTACTGTTGTTGTTGCTATTATCACTACTTACCGATCTCCTCATTACATCGTGCTAAAATAAAACAAGAAGCTAGGCTAGCCTACGGATCGCATGATCCTATCTATCTTCAACTTGCTTTTGCCGCCTTGCTTTTTGTTGGCTTGATTGTTTCTTCTGATGTTTCTTCTCTTCTGCCAATTGTTATTTCGGCCTATCTTGATTGCCGAACTCCGACCATTGTTTCCTTCTTTATGATCTTCGAACTATTCTCCTTTGCAAACTGAATCTATCTTTTCTAATCCTTGTTGTTTTCCTTCCGCTTACGAACTTGGATTCATGCCGGGGATTTCTGTTGCATTCAACCGCTTTCCTCAACCAAATTCAAAAATAAATCGCCACTCCATTCTTCAGGCGGGCTCCCTGACTTCGACATTATCTTTTGAAAATAAAACGCCATTCCTCTCTTCAGGCGGGCTCCTGACTTCAACGTCAACTTTGAAAATAAAACGCCATTCCTCTCTTCAGGCGGGCTCCTGACTTCAACATCAACTCTGAAAATTAAACGCCATTCCTCTCTTCAGGCGGGCTCCTGATTTCGACATCTTTTGAAAATAAATCGCCATTCCTCTCTTCAGGCGGGCTCCTGACTTCAACAACATCTTTTAAAATAAATCGCCATTCTTCTCTTCAGGCGGGCTCCTGACTTCAACAACATCTTTTTTTAAAAAATAAAACGCCATTCCTCTCTTCAGGCGGGCTCCTGACTTCAATATCAACTTTTGAAAATAAATCGCCATTCCTCTCTTCAGGCGGGCTCCCGACTTTAACAACATCTTTTGAAAATAAATCGCCATTCCTCTCTTCGGGCGGGCTCCCGACTTCAACAACATCTTTTGAAAATAAATCGCCATTCCTCTCTTCAGGCGGGCTCCGACTTCAACATCAATTTAGAAAATAAAACGTCATTCCTCTCTTCAGAGGCGGGCTCCCGACTTCAACAACAACTCTGAAAATTAAACGCCATTCCTCTCTTCGGGCGGGCTCCTGACTTCGACATCTTTTGAAAATAAATCGCCATTCCTCTCTTCAGGCGGGCTCCCGACTTCAACAACATCTTTTATAATAAATCGCCATTCTTCTCTTCAGGCGGGCTCCCGACTTCAACAACATCTTTTTAAAAAAAAATAAAACGCCATTCCTCTCTTCAGGCGGGCTCCTGACTTCAACATCAACTTTAGAAAATAAATCGCCATTCCTCTCTTCAGGCGGGCTCCTGACTTCAACATCAATTTAGAAAATAAAACGCCATTCCTCTCTTCAGGCGGGCTCCTGACTTCAACAACATTTTTTGAAAATAAATCGCCATTCCTCTCTTCAAGGCGGGCTCCTGACTTCAACAACATCTTTTAAAATAAATCGCCATTCTTCTCTTCAGGCGGGCTCCTGACTTCAACAACATCTTTTTTAAAAAATAAAACGCCATTCCTCTCTTCAGGCGGGCTCCTGACTTCAACATCAACTTTAGAAAATAAATCGCCATTCCTCTCTTCAGGCGGGCTCCTGACTTCAACATCAATTTAGAAAATAAAACGCCATTCCTCTCTTCAGGCGGGCTCCTGACTTCAACAACATTTTTTGAAAATAAATCGCCATTCCTCTCTTCAGGCGGGCTCCCGACTTCAACATCAATTTAGAAAATAAAACGCCATTCCTCTCTTCGGGCGGGCTCCCGACTTCAACAACATCTTTTGAAAATAAATCGCCATTCCTCTCTTCGGGCGGGCTCCTGACTTCAATATCAACTTTTGAAAATAAATCGCCATTCCTCTCTTCAGGCGGGCTCCTGACTTCAACATCAACTTTAGAAAATAGATCGCCATTCCTCTCTTCAGGCGGGCTCCTGACTTCAACATCAACTTAGAAAATAAAACGCCATTCCTCTCTTCCGAATTACCTTGTTTTGGAATTGCTTTCCTCCCGGGTTGTGTTATTTTTCTCTTGACTGCTGGGGATGTCTTTGGAACTAATTACTTACCTGCTGGGGTAATGCTGCTGGGGAAAATCTTCTTTATTTCCTCCTTTTCTACTTCCTTCAGAACCTTTATTCTCTCCCGAGATCGATGGGGATTGAAATGTCATCGGCTGGGGATTGCCCCGTCGGGGGATCCCTTTTCCTTCTTCCTCTTTCCAAACCTCATTCGGGACTCGCGCTTGGCTCCCTTGAAAAACTTGTAGGATATAATGCTGCCGGAGAAATCTCGAAATCGGTGTTTCATTTTTCCGAGAACTGCTGGGGATGATACCGACTTCTTGCCTTTCTGAACGCAAGCTTCCTCATTTTGTCTTGTCTGCTGGGGGTATAATTTCCTCTATCACAACTTGTTGTTTTCTTTTCTTTTCTTTTTTTTTTTTTTTTTTTTTTCAAAGCTGCTTGGGATAATCGGGTTCAAAGATCATTTCCTTGCGTTATCTGGCTTCTTTCCCCAATATGGTATTTGGTTTCGAGAAAATTTTCGCAATGGGAGAAAATTTTCTGCCCCAGTTTGAGAATCTTCTTCGTGGCATGCTTTTCTGCCAACAACCCCTCTTCTTCCTGTTTCAAATCAAAGAAAAATTGGTTAGTTTTAAAATGTGGTGGCTGGTTGTGGTGTTCCTGCCGGGGATGGTTCTCCTCTTCTTTCCCTTCTCTGCGTTTCATTGTCAGACCCTGCCGGGGATGTTATCATTTGATGATATTCATGCTGGGGATAGTTTTCTCCTTTCTTGCTTCCCCGCCTTCCTTGACGACTCTTTATTCGCGAACCTTTCCACGTGGTTTTCCACTGGTATCCTGACCACCCGAATTCCTTTCTGCTGGGGATATCTTTCCTTCTTTTGCGGCATATCTATGGACTGGGCATTTCCCAAGCTTTTGAGTCTCATTAACCTTCCTTGAGATATCCTTATTGACAACAATCCCTCCATTTGTCATTTTCCTATTGCTGGGGAGTATACCTCTGGACGCTGGCCTTGCGCTTGATCCTTCCCGACTTATACCACTTGGGTGTACCAATCAAAATCCCGTCTTGCGTAATTGGAAAGCTGATGGAAAATTTTGCAGTCATTTCTTGCAAACAGACTCTATTGGGGAATTTTAGATAAAAGGGAGAAAGATAAAAGGAAACAACATAAAAGACAAAAAGAAGATGACTCTCTAAAAAGAAAAATTATAAAGTAAACCTATCAAACGTGGATACCAACTCTAATGGACATGACATGCACATATAGCCTATATTCCGCTGTTAAACCGCCTTTTGTAATCTTTGCTTGAGGCTTTCCATCCGATTTCCGATCTCCGTTCGACTTGTAGTGCCCGAGGGATTATCACTACCAAGCCTCTTTCATTTCGATTTTTCTCTCAGCTTTCATCGCCTTATGGTGCCTGTGAAGGTTTTCACCGCTAAGACTCTCTCATTTGTTTTACTTTTCCGCTGGGGATTGGTGGTGTTACTGCTAAAACTCTCCTATTTTCTGCTGGAGATCGGAGTCTTTCTGCCGGGAATCAGAGTGTTATGTCCCGATAAAACTTCTCTCATTTGCCTAACTCAGCCTCTTTTGAAGATTGGTCAAAAAGGTCTTCCTTTGGACCGTAATGTGGGTTTGGACAGGGCTAGAAAGAAAGGGTATTAAAGGCTCAAAATAAAACAAATTGGGTTCAAAATTACAACCTTCGGAATCCTAGACTTTCCTTACCTAAAAAAAAAATTTCTTTTTTATTGCCCCCGTTTCTTGCTTGGGGATTTTTTTTTGGTTTTTATTTACACTATGACCGAGCTGTGAAGCGCCTACGTATCCTCTTTAAGGAATCAGGTCGAACGTAGTTCCCAATTCCTCTTTTCCAAATTTCTTTTTTCATACATTTTTCTTTTCTTTTCTTTATCTCTTTTTGTTGTTTTCTTTTTCTTTACTTTTTCTTTATCCCTTTCTTCTTTTACCTTTCAAACTTGTGTTTCTAGTCTTTGCAACTAATTCCGAAGGAGGGTTATGAAGGAATTTTAAATTCAGGCTCAAAGGGTTGACGATGGATAAAGTGTTTGGATAGCAGAACAAAATGCCCTCGTCATTCCAATCTTCAAAACATGCCAAGCGTAAACAACACAATTAATATTCATCATATCTTTAAAGCACTGTTGGGCAACACTCTCATTATGAACGACCCCATGTCAATTTTGGCCAGCTTGCCTTTGACTGTTTCTTTTTTACTTGCCCCGGTTTCAAATGACTCGGGATCCAAATAGTCTCAAGTTGTTTTTGTTTCCTTTAGATGACCCGATCATCTTCCAATTGCTTAATGATTAACTTTTAGAATTAAGCCATAATTATGTGTGCGCATGTCGTGTCACTAGATTTCGGCGTTTGAGCACAAGACAAATCTAAAGGGTAAAAGAACCAAACAAATAAAACGACCGGAAGTAACAAAAGACCGAAAGCTTCATTAAACTAATGACGAAATGGTTCAATGACAAAACATGCAAAACAAACTAGAGTACAGCCCTGAAACAACACTGGGCAAGACCAAAGCAAACTACTAGGACAAAAGGGTTTGACCCCCGGAAAACCTGAAAACAACTCGGACAACAGAAATGACGACGGAACGAACCACCAAAGCTCCATCTAGCTGACCAAAAGATGGAGTGTCTTCCCAATTACCAAGCACAATATTTTAGCCACTAAGTTCTGCATCGATATTGCCGAGGCTGCCATCTGCTTCAACATTTTTAGCTTCAGTCAATACACCACCCAGAGGATTCGTGTGCTCCTTGTCATCGTCGTTGATCACAATCAACCACCCTTTTTGAATCATTCTTTCTATTTCCTTTTTCAAGGTACGACAACTCTCAATGTCGTGCCCTCTGACGTTGGAATGGTACGCACAGCGTGCAGTAGGATCGAAGCTCCTTGCACATGGGTCGGGAGTATATCCGGGGAGTGGTGTAATCAGGCCGACATGTTTTAACTTTTCAAACAGGCTTGCATAAGATTCTCCGATAGGGGTAAGAGCCTTTTCTTGCTTCAGCAGCCTCTCCTCCCTAAACGCCTTATTTGGCTTGAAACCTGACCCGGGGGGTTTCCGGTAGGTTCGTGAAGCTGGGTAACTGGAAGGTGAAGTACGATTTTGGGTGTTCCGGGGAGAGTAGTGGTGTTGGGGACGGGAGTAGTGTTGTGAAAACATAGCTGGGGGACGAGCAATTGAGCTACTCGAGTGGCTGGAAAAGCTGTGGCAGGTGGGTATATATGGAGAGTGTGAGGGATTATCTGGCATCGGGTTTAGTGTACGGGTAAGGACAGAGTCCAGGAAGCTAGGTGGTGGCGGAGGTGGTGCTTTTCCATCCATCCACGCCCGATACATATCAGCCACGTGTTGTCTCAATATCTTGACCTCCTCTACTAACCCGTGGTTCCGTTCAACCAGCTGTTGTCGGGTACCTGTACCAACCCACTCGGTCTTGAGATTATCTGCCATTGTCCTCTGACTTCGTCTTACGGGGAAGAGTTATTTCAGAACCACAACCAACCACCTTTCTGGAAATGGACACAACAAAACAAAGCCAGCATGTCAGCATTAAGGTATCCCGCTTATTGATCATTCTTCTTTTTTTTTTTTTTTTTTTTTTTTTTTTTTTTTTTTTTTTGGTCGAATCCTATGTGGATTGCCTACGTATCATGACCCCGCATGAATCAGACCGAGCGTAGTTCTTGCAAATTAATGCAAGAAATAAAGAGATGTTTATTTGATTATTTTTGAATACAAATTGTACAAGCCGACTCCAATTACAAACTTGTGTAGGAGATTTCTACAAGAATAAGAATATTTTTGGTGTTAACTATGACTATTTCTACAAAATTGGCCACATAATGGCTTGTTTGACAAAATGACTATTTTTGCAAAATTTATTTAAGAAAGATAAACTTGAATTTTTTTATCTTGTGGCTCATGGGGCATCGTTCGGCATCACCATAAACCAACACAAGACTATTTTTCATAAATTGGCCATGTGATGGCTTATTTAGGCAAAGTGGCTCTTTTTGCAAAATTTTATTTAAGAAGATGCAAATTCAAAATTTTTATCGTAGGGCCTATGGGGCATCGTTCAGCACCGACACAGACCAACACAAGATTGAGAAGTTTTTTATGTCAATTGTGACTATTTTTTACAAATTGGCCATGTAATGGCTTATTTAGAGAAGGTGGCTCTTTCTGCAAAACTTTATTTCAAAATTTTTGTCATGGGGCCTGTGGGGCATCGTTCAGCACCGACACAGTCCAATACAAGACTGAAGAAGTTCAAATGCAAAAATGTGGCTATTTCCGCAAAAACCGGCCATGTAATGGCTTATTTGATAAAGTGGTTATTTTTGAAAAGTTGAGCGATGACTCAAACTTGATTTTGCGGATACGGCCTTTCAACGTTTCCACAAGGAATTTTTCAAGGCCATGCCCGCAAATTATTTAAAATGACTCAAAGTGGCTATTCTTGCGAAAACGGCCTTCCGGCGTCCTCTTGAGGGACATTCGGCTTATTTTAAGTAAGAATAGCATCACTCGACTTATTTATAACAAAATCAAAAATCTGACATTTTTTGGTTATTTTTGCAAAAGGGGTGTAAACCCGGATTTGATTTTGCGGTTATGGCCTTGCAACATTTCCACAGGGAATATTTCAAGGCTGTGCCCGCAAATTATTTAAAATGATTCAAAGTGGCTATTTTTACAAAAAACAGCCTTCCGGTATCCTTTCGGAACATTCGGCTATTTTCAAAAACAGCGTCACTTCGATTTATTGACAAAATTAAACACACACATTTTTTGATTTTTGAAAGGGGTGGTTGAACCCGATGAGGGTTGCCTACGTATCTCACCTAGTAGTGAGAATCAAACCTGCGTAGTTCGGTCAGATTATTTTATGACCAATTATTTCAACAAAATTGCTCTTCCTATTTTTCAATTTTTTCAAATTTTCGACAGCATTTCGTCAATATTTTTGATATTTTTCTATTCCAAAATTCTATTTTTTTTTGTTTTCAGGAATTTAACCAATCATCATAATAATACATGATAAATAAATGCAACATATAATATGCTCGGTCTTTGATTACCGGGTCACCTGTCCTAGACGGACCCAACCCCTGTGTTGAGTCCCCTAAGTCAAATGCAAAATGATGCAAATAAGCGTTCCTACTAGGGATCCGGCATGAAGTCATGTTATTCTAAGTTCAAAACCTCGGTATATGATCTAGACTGTGTACCCGAGCGGACAACTCGAGCTGAGGAAGGAGCTCCTTTCCGGGAACCAAAAGGCCAGCCGGCTTAGAAACTTTCCGAGCCTCTTTCTTATTTTGGGGTATGACACTAACGGAATAGGGAGTCTCAACCAGTGAGCACATCCCCGGGGGTGAGAAAAGAAGGGTTTCGGCACAGTTTATATGTACAGTTCAGATAATATCAAAGCGGTAAACATATAGCACATTAATCAAACATATAATAAAATCAGATATAGACAAAAACAACAATTTAACTGAGCTCGAATTCTTAAACCCTGAACCGAAGTTCTGGGTGAATATTGTCCCCAGCAGAGTCGCCAGAGCTGTCACACCTCCTTTTCCGCACCCGCGAGGGCGCGAGGGAGTTTTTTCCAATTAAAGGACAATCGAAACGGGATTTATTTAATTAATTCAGAGTCGCCACTTGGGAGATTTATGGTGTCCCAAGTCACCGGTTAGATCCCGAATCGAGGAAAAGAATGACTCTATTTAACAGTCCGCGAACCAGAAATCCGGATAAGGAATTCTATTAACCCGGAGAAGGTATTAGGCATTCCCGAATTCCGTGGTTCTAGCACGGTCGCTCAACTGTCGTGTTTGGCTTATCTATCTGCTTTTTACACTTATGTACTTAGTGCGAATTAATATCCCTTTACCGCTTCATTATTGATTATGATTTACGAAAGAGAAAGTTGCTTAAAAATATGCTTCCAAATCACGTCACATGAAATGCACCCGGATCCTCGACATATTCTTATTCGACATTTCGGGGTTTGGATTTGGGTCGCATGAAATGCACACCCGTGTTTAAGAATGTAGCACTAAAATATGCGCCCGGATCGATTACTTATTTAAACTGTTAAGAAGGACGTGATATTCGTGAAGAAACGACACATCTCAAAATCTAAGTACTTTATATATACACTTATGAGGGCCCTGCGATTTGTATAACTGTCAAGCGAGGCGCACTTCTAATTCAAATTTAAAGCGAACTACATCCCGCTATATTTATTTAGGAGTTGATTCCAAATTATTTAAAACATGTTACGAGTCACACTACATGAAATGCGCCTGTGGTTCTTGACACGCTTTATTTAACCTTGTTCAAAATTGGAGTCGGGTCACATGAAATGTACCCCCGATTCCTTTAATCTAATTACGTCGTTCAATTGAGTAATAACGCACCAATTCCTACAATGTGACAAAATCCTACTCAACTACAACTGATTCGTGGCCACGTGGATAGCTATGCGATCTTAATCTACGAAAACTACTGTGAAGATCAATTAATGGTTTTAAAACTGTGACATGATAGCTTACGTTTTTAAAGTTTTTACCTAACTAAGCTAAGTGATATACTATTACTACATTACTGGCCATTACAAATGTTTTTTGTGTTGGTTTTTCTACTATTACATTCTACAATACAATTAAATCTCAACTCTAAAGTAATACTAATACTGATAACAGTGTTGGTCTATACAGCATACAATAGCATTGAAATTTTAACTGAAGCTTCACTTTCATTCAACCAAACCATCATTACAGCTTCTAATCGAACAAAGGAATACCTGGAAGTCACAATGAGTGAAGATTAGTTGCAGCAGCAGAAGATACAACGATAACAACAATACCAACAGCAGCAACAACAAGCACCAACCAACAACACAAAACAACAGCAGGAGTAGGACCAATCAACAAAGAAGCAGCAAACAAACAGAAGCCAGCATCAACATTCAACACAGCAGCAGTAACTCAATGACACAGCAACAATAACAACACAAGAACAACAGCAACCAAACGACCACTGTAACCAACAGCAAAGCACAACCACAGCAGTGGCAAAAGAAAGACCACAACTGCAGCAAACACCACAAATGACAGTAACCACCCCAGACAATGAAACAGTAAATTCAGCCTATCCTGTTTGTTCTCTGTCCCTCTCCCTCCCTTCAGAATCCTCTTTTTATATCTGTGTGTGTGTCTTAATCTGTGTATCTATCCCCCTGTATAAGTCCCTCTGCCTACTGTTTTATAGGCCAAAAATAGAACAGCCTTCCCCCCATGTGCACCCCTTTAGCTTTTGACTATTATAATACTACACAGCCACAGTATTCCCTCTGTTCTCCCATCATCAATGTTTAAGTATGGGTCTGTTTTCTTTTCTAATTCTAAAGTTCCACAATTAAGTGGAATCCATGTTGTTTCGCAGGCTTTACTGACTACACCCATGTGTCCAGCAATTTTGAGCATCTTAATTATTTTAATCTCTAAAGCTATATCTGATATCTGCTTATGACCATAATAACAACACATTACCACAATTATGATAACAGTGATTCCCAGGGACGGGCAAAACAAAGGAAACACGAAGCTAATTATTCGACGACCCCAATCGAATCGAATAATCGTCTTATAACATATACAATTAACAATAAGGAACGTCGACCAAATAAAAGGTCGTTTGGAGGCGGGCAGAACGAATTCGAAAGACAAAGAATAAGAAAATCCAATGAGATAAATTACACAAGTAAACGGATGTTAATAAAACACAAACAGAACAAAAATGAAAGGAAAATCACCTCAGGAAATCAGAATGACCTAGGTTCGAACTCGGCTTGCCCATTTTGAGGTCAAATAAACCTTAATCGAAGTGTTCTCAACCGAGAACAACCCGAATAAAGTCCATTGGACCCCAAAATCTTGATCAATTTGGCCTAATTCGTGATTTTAGATTTTAGGGTTCTTGAGAGGGAATTTGGGGTTCGACCTCTTCCGGTCAGATTCGAACTAAACCAAACTTGGTTTAGTTATGAGGCAGGTCAGAGAGGCATGGGGTATCAATTTGGGGTCGATTGGTGTAGGTTGAGTTTGGACTCGAATCTTCGATTGAAGATTCGAAACGATAGAGATTGATTCGAGCCAAATGGGTAAGGGATTCATGTTCATGGTGATTTTGTGGTTCAGGGGTGTTATTTTGGTGGCCGGCGGCGTCGTTGCCGCCGGGTTTTGGGCGGTGGGATATGGTGGCGGCTAGGGTTTCGTTCTTGTCTCTGATAGAGACGATGAAAGGGGTGTGGGATATGAGGTTGATTAACGGGTTTGGGGGTATTTTGTATACTGAAAATAGGCGTTTAATCAGAGCCGTTGGATTACAACATCCAACGGCTAAGATCTGCTACAATACCAGAAACGGGGTCGTTTTGGAGGGCGACAGGGGCGGGTCGGGCGATTAATGAAGACTGGGCTAGCTTTGGGGTGGGTTGGTTTGGGCTTTGGATTCGATTATATGATCTGGGCCCAATCCGAGTTTTCTCTTGTTTTTTTCAACCTTTTCCTTCATTTTTTTTTCTTTTAATCCTTAATTTAGTAAAACAAAATTTTAATTACACTACAAGAAATCAATTGGATTATAAGAAATACTAATTAAGTTATACTAACGATTAACATCATCAATTAAATATAAGTCACACGATTGAGACATTAAATACAAACAATACATATTTTTGTGATTTTCCATTTTGTCAAATTATTTTGGTTATTTTCGATTGTAAATTAACTCCTAAGAATGCAAGCACAACATTTTTTTGTATTATGTTCTTTTTTCCTTAATTTAAACAAACAAACATGCTTAGACAAATACAAACAACTATCCAAAAATGTCACGAAAAATCTAAAAAGAGCACACACGAAAAGATTATTTTACTTTTGAATTTTTGGGAGTAATTCTCATATAGGGCAAAAATCACGTGCTCACATGGAGAAATTGAGTAAAAGTTGACTTACCAATGATTTGGAGAAGAGGGAGTTCGTGAAAAAACGCCAATGGATGTTTTGGGTTGTGAAATATGAAAAATAAAGCTGGAAATCATGATTTACAGGTCTTTGTGTTCGCATTTGCGAGTAGGGGTTCACAATTGCGAACCCCGACCAAATTATGGGATTTGAGAAATAAGCCAAGGCTGAGAAGTTCGCATTTGCGAAGTCTGCGGGTCAGGTGCTGACAACAACTCTCTAACATGAAAAATTGATCTCGTGGCCTATCCAAAATTCACCCGAGCCCTCGGGGCTCTGAACCAAATATGTACACTGACTTGAAAACATCATACGAACTTGTCGCGTGAACAAATCGCCAAAATAACATCAAAATCAATGATTTGAGCCTTAAAGCTCAAGATTTCATTCAAAATTTCCAATTTAAGGCCGAAACACGTCAAACGACGTCCTTTTTCAACCAAACTTTACAGGAAGCGCTTAACCAAGATATATGACTTGTACCGGGCGTCAGAACCAAAATACGAGCCCGATACCATTACTTTATACTCAAATTTCAGTTTCATTTTCCTTAAATATTTTCACAAAATAATTTAACAGAAAAATTCTTTTACCGGGGTTCTAGACCTCTGATTTCAATTCCGGGCACACGCCCAAGTTCCATATTTTTCTATGGATTATTTAGGACCGTCAAATTACGGGTCCAGGTCCATTTACCAAAAATTTTGACCAAAGTCAACCATATTAATATCAAAATTCTTCAAATTTTCCACATACTTCATATGTTTCAACATAATAATTTTCCAGCTTCGCGCCCGGACTGCGCATGCAAATCGAGGCAACTATAAATGATGTTTTCAAGACCTCAAAAACTCGAAATGAGTAATAAAACAAGTGATGACCCTTTGGGTCGTCACAGGTAAGTTCCTAGACTAACCTCAGCGAAGTAGTGACGAGGCTAGGACCAAACTACCAAATAAATGTGTGCAGTTAATGATATACAACAAAAAATAGAAACAAGAATGTACAGTGAAGGATGGGAGGGGAAAGCATGCTGCGGGGAAACATCAATTAAAATTGAAGGACATGAAGTAATTACGAGGAACACCATATCTCAATTATCAACAAGAATCAGAGATCAAACAAGTGCACGGTATCATCCTTCGGGCTTTTACTCTTGTCCTCACTATAAGAAACAATATAAAGCGCACGGTATCACCCTTCGTGCTTTTACCCTCATCCTCACCATAAAGTCAATATAGTCGGTACAAAATTATACATCGTGCGGTATTGGCATCACCCTTCGTGCTTTACATTCTTCCTCACAAAATCATACACATCATCACCCTTCGTACTTTAACACTCTCTAACCAAAATAATACACGGCATCACCCTTCGTGATTTAATACTCTCTCACCAAAATAATATACGGCATCACCCTTCTTACTTTGACACTTTTCGTCACCCAAACAACAATTACAAGTAATAAGGGCAAAAAAATAAATAAAAGCACAATAAAATCTCGGCAAGGAAACGATAATTCAACAATCAAATCCCGGTAATGGAACAATAGCAAAAACATCAACATCCCGGCATGGGAGATAACATTAAAAGCAATAACATCCCGGCAAGGTAGACAATATAATAATTCTCTTCTCTTTTTGACTTTTACTTCACAACTCACTCCACAACTTGAGCCAATGCTCCTTAAGGTTCAATGGCAATTATACTTCCATAATTCATTATACAACTTGAGTCAATGCTCTTTAATACTTAAATACCATTATTACTTCCACAAACTTTACTCGACAATAGTAATCATCACAAAAGGCGTGAATAATACAAACAGAGTCACAATAATCATAATACAAGACTCACGACCATGTTTGACACCAATGTATAGATACTTATCACCATGCCTATATATGTCGTACTCAACAAATAATACATAGCAAATAGGACTCCACTCCTAATCTCTCAAGCTAATGTTGGACCAAATACTTACCTCGATGCCACAAACACCATTCAAGTCTCAACTATCGCTTTACCTCTTGATTCCACTACCAATTCGCTCGTATCTAGCCACAAATCACTTAACTATATCATTAAATGTTAAATGAATCACTTCCAATGCAAGTAAATAGGTTTTCTAAAGTTTTTCCCAAAAAGTAAAAAATCGACTCCATGCCCGCTTGATCCAAACCGAAATTTGGACCAAAAGCCGATTACACATTCGCCCCCGAGCCCGGATATATAATATGTTTAGAATCCGACCTCAATTTGAAATCTAAATTCCCAAATTTCAATTTTCATCCAAAATTCACAATTCCACCATGAAAACCCTATATTTTAGGATGAAATCTTATAAAAAGAAGTTACGGAGTGAAAGAAAT
The DNA here is from genome assembly GCA_032618575.1 of Nicotiana noctiflora. Taxonomy (NCBI): domain Eukaryota; kingdom Viridiplantae; phylum Streptophyta; class Magnoliopsida; order Solanales; family Solanaceae; genus Nicotiana; species Nicotiana noctiflora. Next base: position 52,344 of record JASVEL010010567.1, read on the forward strand.
AAGTTAAAATCACTTACTAGTGGTTTGGGTAAGAAAGATCATTTTGAAAAATCGTCTTTTATGTTTTTAGGGTTTTGAAAAATAAAAACTAACTTAAAGTCCCATTTAAATATACCCCTCTCAGACCCTCTCCGCGGACCGCACAAAAAGCACTGCGGCCTTGGAGCTCCACCGCAGACCACGAGAAATCGAGTGCGACCGCAAGGTTCCACCGCAGACCGCAAGAAATCGAGTGCGGCCGCAAAGTCCCCTCCGCGGTCGCAATAAATCATTGCGGACTGCACAAGCTGGTTTAGAGACATGCAACTTCTCTGAACCAGCAACAACTATGTTCTAAGTCTAAATTCACTCTGTGGCCCATCCAAAACTCACGTGAGCCCTTGGGTCTCCCAACCACGCAAGTTCAAAAATATCATACGGGCTTGCTCGTGCGATCAAATCATCAATCTAACATATAAAATTATGAATTAAACCTCATAACTTATCATATTCATCAAGAACACTTAAAGTTCATAACGCTTCAATTGGAAGTCCAAATCACGTCAAATAAACTCTATTTTTTTTTATCAAATTTCATAGTTATCATTTAAATATGATAACAAGTTTGTGCCGAGCTTCGGAACCAAAATACGGGCGCGATACCAGTGGTTTCAAACATTAATTATTTTCTTTATTTCATAGATAATTCAACAAAATAATTTCTTTCAAAAATTGATGTCTAAGGTTTGGGACCTCAGAATTCATTTCCGGGTATACGTCTAAGTCTCATATTTTACTGCTAACCTCCTGGGATCATCGAAATACGGATCCGGGTCCGTTTGCTAAAAATATTGATCAAAGTCAACCGTATTTAAATTTTAACTCTAGAAATTTTTATTCTCATATTTTCACATAAAAAGCTTTGCGGATATAGATCCGGACCACGTATGTAAATCGAGGTGAGGTAAAAAGGAGGTTCTAAGGTCTCGAAACACAGGATTTGTATCTAAAATAAGTGATGAACTTTCGGGTCTTCACACTAGCAATAAATGACATTTAACTAAATGGAAGAAGTGGTTCACCCAATAAAAGACAAACTAAATGATTGTTGCTCCTGACAATGCCAATAAATCCTAGAATGCTAGAACTATTCTCGATTCTAGTAAAAAAATATGGAATAATATGAACAAGAATCTAAATGAAAAAGTAATGTTGTATCTTTACAAGAGAGAGAGAATCTTTATCAGAGGTCTCTTCTTATCAAGTGAATGTCACATCACCCCATTCATTATCTTTTTCTCTATTTATATGGGGCATATTCCTAACAAACCTTAATAGTACAAACGAAAAAGGTCCAAATACCTCCATGAACTTTACGATAAGGTCTATAATAACTCTCGTTAAAAGTTTGGCCAAAATCCAACCCCACAGTTACCGGTTACACTATTGGCCTTGATACCCCCTTTGTTTTAAACGGAGCCAAATACCCCCTGGACTTTATGATAAGGTCTATATATAACCCTCGTTTTTTTAATAAATTACTTTTTTTGTAAAAAAATGAAAATATTTTGTTCAAAATATTTTTTTTTCTTGTTTTAACAAAAAAATAAATAGTTTTTACAAATTTGTTTTTCCAATTTTTGCAAAAAAAACTTTAAAAAAAAACTAAAAAATGAAGTTGCAAAAAGTAATTTTCAAAAGCGAAAATAATTTGTTGAAAATATTTTATTCAGTTTTTGAAAAATAAAAATATTTTGTTAAAAACTGGAAATGTTCTAATTCCTTTGTTTTTACATTTTTTCAGTTTTTACAATTATTTAAAAACAAAAGTATAATTTGTTAGAAAAATGATTTTTGAAATTGATTTTGCAAAAGTTTTACAAAATATTTTTTTTTGTAAAAACATATTTGCAAAAATCATTTTTTAACAATATCTTTTCCTTTTTAAAAAAACTGAAAAATGTAAAAACAAAGGAATTAGAACATTTTCAAAAATATATTTTGGTTTTGTGAAAATTGAATAAAATATTTTCAACAAATTATTTTCCCTTTGAAAAATGTTTTTTTCTTCATTTTCCAGTTTTTTTAAAATTTTTGTTTTGTAAAAACTAAAAAAACAAATTTGTAAAAACTTTTTTTTTATTGTAAAAAGCAGGAAAAAAATTCGTTTTCAACAAAATATTTTCAGTTTTTACAAAAAAAAAAAATTATTTTGTTAAAAAAATGAGGGACATTTGGCTCCTTTTAAAACAAAGGGGTCGGGCCAATAGTGTAACGGTAGGGATGGATTTATGCCAAACTTTTAACGAGGGTTATACATAGACCTTATCGTAAGTTCAGGGGAGTATTGACCTTTTTCGTTGTACAAATAAATAGCATATTCACTAGAATATTTTTATTAATATCCTATTCTAAAAATTAGCCGCTATAGCCCTTTTCTGCGGTGCTCGACCTCAACTGACTCTTTCTTCAACGCTACCTCGTCCTAAAATGTAAGTTTAATATTTATACATATTCATATAATTTGGATTTCGAGCTGGATTGGATTAATATTATTCCAATGCGAACTAATCCGAATATTCAAACTTTTAACAAAACCTATCCTATATCCGATCGAATATAAAAAATTCAAAATCCGAAAAACCCAATTGTTTAGAATATATAATATGTTTAGAATCCGACCTCAATTTGAAATCTAAATTCCCAAATTTCAATTTTCATCCAAAATTCCCAATTCCACCATGAAAACCCTATATTTTAGGATGAAATCTTATAAAAAGAAGTTAAGGAGTGAAAGAAATAAGTTAAAAATCACTTACTAGTGGTTTGGGTAAGAAAGATCATTTTGAAAAATCATCTCTTATGTTTTTAGGGTTTTGAAAAATAAAAACTAACTTAAAGTCCCATTTAAATATACCCCTCTCAGACCCTCTCCGCGGACCGCACAAAAAGGACTGCGGCCTTGGAGCTCCAGACCACGAGAAATCGATTGCGACCGCAAGGTTCCACCGCAGACCACGAGAAATCGAGTGCGACCGCAAGGTTCCACCGCAGACCGCAAGAAATCGAGTGCGGCCGCAAAGTCCCCTCCGCGGTCGCAAGAAATCATTGCGGACAGCACAAGCTGGTTTAGAGACCTGCAACTTCTCTAAACGAGCAACAACTATGTTCTAAGTCTAAATTCACTCTGTGGCCCATCCAAAACTTACGTGAGCCCTTGGGTCTCCCAACCACGCAAGTTCAAAAATATCATACGGACTTGCTCGTGGGATCAAATCATCAATCTAACATATAAAATTATGAATTAAACCTCATAACTTATCATATTCATCAAGAACACTTAAAGTTCATAACGCTTCAATTGGAAGTCCAAATCACGTCAAATAAACTCTATTTTTTATCAAAATTTATAGTTATCATTTAAATATGATAACAAGTTTGTGCCGAGCTTCGGAACCAAAATACGGGCGCGATACCAGTGGTTTCAAACATTAATTATTTTCTTTATTTCATAGATAATTCAACAAAATAATTTCTTTCAAAAATTGATGTCTAAGGTTTGGGACCTCAGAATTCATTTCCGGGCATACATCTAAGTCTCATATTTTACTGCTAACCTCCCGGGATCATCGAAATACGGATCCGGGTCCGTTTGCTAAAAATATTAATCAAAGTCAACCGTATTTAAATTTGAACTCTAGAAATTTTTATTCTCATATTTTCACATAAAAAGCTTTGCGGACATAGATCCGGACCACGTATGTAAATCGAGGTGAGGTAAAAAGGAGGTTCTAAGGTCTCGAAACACATGATTTGTATCTAAAATAAGTGATGAACTTTCGGGTCTTCACACTAGCAATAAATGACATTTAACTAAATGGAAGAAGTGGTTCACCCAATAAAAGACAAACTAAATGATTGTTGCTCCTAACAGTGATGAGTGACCAATAAATCCTAGAATGTTAGAACTATTCTCGATTCTGGTAAAAAAATATGGAATAATATGAACAAGAATCTAAATGAAAAAGTAATGTTTGTATCTTTACAAGAGAGAGAGAATCTTTATCAGAGGTCTGTTCTTATCAAGTGAATGTCACATAACCCCATTCATTGTCTTTTTCTCTATTTATATGGGGCATATTCCTAACAAACCTTAATAGTACAAACGAAAAAGGTCCAAATACCCCCATGAACTTTACGATAAGGTCTATATATAACACTCGTTAAAAGTTTGGCCAAAATCCAACCCTGCCGTTACCGCTTACGCTATTGGTCTTGATACCCCATTTGTTTTAAACGGAGCCAAATATCCCTAGACTTTATGATAAGGTCTATATATAACCTTCGTTTTTTTTAATAAATTATTTTTTTTGTAAAAAATTGAAAATATTTTGTTAAAAATATTTTTTTTCTTGTTTTAAAAAAAAATAGTTTTTACAAATTTGTTTTTCCAATTTTTGCAAAAAAAAACTTTAAAAAAAACTGAAAAATGAAGTTGCAAAAAATAATTTTCAAAAGCGAAAATAATTTGTTGAAAATATTTTATTTAGTTTTTGAAAAATGAAAATATTTTTAAAATCATTCTTTAACAATATCTTTTGTTTTTTTGTAAAAAATAAAAAAATATAAAAACAAAGGAATTAGAACATTTTCAAAAATATATTTTGGTTTTGTGAAAATTGAATAAAATATTTTCAACAAATTATGTTCCCTTTGAAAAATGTTTTTTTCTTCATTTTCTAGTTTTTTAAAATTTTTGTTTTGTAAAAACTAAAAAAACGAATTTGTAAAAACTTTTTTTTTATTGTAAAAAGCAGGAAAAATTCGTTTTCAACAAAATATTTTCAGTTTTTATAAAAAAAAAATTATTTTGTTAAAAAAATGAGGGACATTTGGCTCCGTTTAAAACAAAGGAGCCGGGCCAATAGTGTAACGGTAGGGTTGGATTTATGCCAAACTTTTAACGAGGGTTATACATAGACCTTATCGTAAGTTCAGGGGAGTATTGACCTTTTTCGTTGTACAAATAAATAGCATAATCACTAGAATATTTTTGTTAATATCCTATTCTAAAAACTAGCCGCTATAGCCCTTTTCTGCGGTGCTCGACCTCAACTGACTCTTTCCTCAACGCTACCTCGTCCTAAAATGTAAGTTTAATATTTATACATATTCATATAATTTGGATTTCGAGCCGGATTGGATTAATATTATTCCAATCCGAACTAATCAGAATATCCGAACTGTTAACAAAACCTAACCTATATCCGACCGAATATCAAAAATTCAAAATCCGAAAAATCCAAACTGAATGGATTGGATCGGATTCACGAAAATCCGATCCAAATGCACAACCCTAAATCTGATGTCTCTTTAATTAATACTTCACTTTTCAGTATTTTCAACAGTAAAATTAACATTTGCCTACCGAATTTAACTAAACAATTTATACTCATGTATGTACTCAATACTAGTCAAACTATATCCATTTGGGTCTGAAACTCTGAATGAATGTGTATTTAACTAATGGAATATTGTTTATGCTAGCGTATATCCGTTATTGTTTAGCCGCATTCCGTTCCCACCAACTACTTGAATATTAGATTTCAATAGTAATCAGTAAATTATTTTTAAAAACGTCGTGCTAAATACAGGCCTGAGAAAAACAATTATATAATTATAAATTCTTTCAGATTGAGTAGAAAGCGTGCTTCCACGAACATATGTCAAGTAATGCTCGTGAGGTTGTATGCCATGACCAAATTGAATAATGCTATAGATAAACAGCTTGCAATCTTCATTCAATGTTTTTTTTTTAAATACAGTGGTGGATCAAAACAATTGATCCACAACTGACTCAAAATATTAAAGTATATAAAAAGATTTAACTATTCAATGTTCGGAACCTACTGACTTGATTACTTTAGATGTACGCCGTAGAAATTTTACTATGAATGCATGGTTTAACGCTCTCTACTAAAGGTGACAGTGTGATCGCTAGGGTTTAAACTTGCAACTTTTAGTTAAGGCTAGAGGAACCTTTACTAGTGAAAGAAATATATATACTTTTTGAGAATCGTACGGTTCTGGAACAGAGATTCTTTCAATTGAATAACGACCGTAACGGATGTCGGCTAAATCCGAAGGAAATTACGCGGAAGCTTTGCAGAATTATTATGAAGCTATGCGACTAGAAATTGATCCCTATGATCGAAGTTATATACTCTATAATATAGGGCGTCCAGGTATTCCGGCCCCAGAGAGAGAGCGTGCAAAAGCCCGATGAATAAACAGGGGATGGATAGTCCTCCCGTTCAGGGAAGAGGAAGGGGGAAGTCCTTGGCATTCATGCACTCTCTTAACCCGGAATGTCTAAATCCTCATAATTTGATTTTAATTTTTTATTGAAAAAATATTATAAAAGAAAGATATGGATATCGTGAGGGACATGTAAATATTTCACTGACCATGATGTCTAATATGGCTTCATGTCACGTGATTTAGGCAGTGAAATGAATTCATATTTTGTACTATTTCAACTGGACAAAGAAAAGAAGTAAATGGGAGATGCTTTATTCTTTTAATATTGTCACTGTTCTTTTCCTAGTTAGGTATTGATATTATTATTATGGAGACATTGCGAAACCCTAAGTTTATTACTAGAACGTGGAAAGGTGAGGCAAACGTTCTATACAAGTTCATTTATCGTGATTAAAAAATATACATTTATTTTATTATTTATATGGGTGAAAAAAAATTACATTTTTTTATATATATAAATAAAACTTTTGGTGTTGGGTTATTAAGTTACGGGGATGTGGAATGTGGCTGCTGGAGTGACAATAATGTTCTCGTGATGGTTTTTCAGCATTAAAGATTAATTATGCGTTTGGCCATAAGTTTTGGAAGTTTTTCTTAAATATTTGTTGCAAATATGAGTTTGTTTATAGAATTAATCTAATTACGGTGAGATTAATTTGAAAATCAAAACTTCAAATTCCAAATACTATAACTTAAGAACCTTTTTTGGGCCAAATCATTAACAATTGGGACGTTTTAGGTGGAAAAAAAGAGGACTTTACCTATCAAAACTTGTCCTAAAAATATCCAAACACATTTTTAATTTTACATTAAACTTCACCCAAATAAGCTTTTTTGAAAATATTTTGAAAAATTTGTGTCCCAACGGGTCCTAAGAATACAATAATTAATATAATTGGTTGAATCAAAGTGATGGACGTTGGAAGAAAATCAAGTGATTGAATTAATAAGAGTTATAAGAATTCAAATACATAATTGTAAAGAAAAGTGATTCAAGTTCATCATATATAAAAGTTATTTTCCTCCATTTGGTTTATACATTTTCCTTAAGGAAAATGATAATAGGTGAATTAGACTATAATTATATTCTAAAAAACCATATTTTTGTATAGCTTTATTATAAAAAGTGATAACCAAATGCTCTAATTAGTGCTTTTCATGATTTGGAGGCTATATCTAATGAAAGAAGTAAATGAAACAAATTTGAGATCAATTACGGAGAAAAGGAGGCCAATCAAATAATGCCCAAGAAATACACCAAGTGAAAAGTCAAAGGAAGACCGTAACCGCGGTAGGACCGCGACAGAGTAGAGATGAAGATTCAGAGAGCCCTTTTGGCCGCGGTCCCGGCGTAACTGCGGTGGGACCGCGGCAGAACGCGAAATAGTTAGGGGCAAACTTGTCAAGTCGAAAAAACTTGGTGTAAACCCCTTATAAAATGTAGGATTTTAGTTACATTAAGTCAGATTTGTTTTAGAGAGTACTTTGGGCAAGAAACACAAGTGTGCGAAATCACCCAAACATCATAGCTCATTATTTTCTTCTTTTTCTTGCAATTTTACATGAAGAATATTTTCGTATTTTATCTTCAAGTTGTTTTGAGTATCTAAATACTTTTTAGTTTAAGGTTTTGATGAAACTTATTGAAGGATGAACTTCTTGATTACATCCATATAGTTTGCCAGTTAATCTCTATTTGTTCAGTTATGTGTTTATTATAGTTAATTGACAAGATCCTCAATTAGCTTTTTCTATTTAGTATGCATAACTCGGGAGAGAGTGCATATTTAGGTAATTATTGAACAACACCACTCCTAAAAGTATAAGAGGAATCTATAATCGCGGGTTTAAAGGCGAGATTAGGGATAACGAAGCCTTGTGTGATCTAAAGTGGGTTGTAATAAACAAAGTCCGCTAGTGTAACTCGGGAGAGTGCGTCAAGTAAATTATCGCAATTACTCGGGAGAAATTTATGGTAAGAAGAGTGCTCATGATTGATAGAGATATTTTGGTGAATCTATATGCAACGTAACCGGAAGGAATTCCATCAAAAGAGGAAATCACTACCTTACAATCTTCTCATTATTATTTACAACCTAGAGTATTTAGTTTATAGTTGTTAGTTATTTACTTTCAATCTTAGTTAGTAGAAATACCATCAACTATTGCTTACAAAGTTTGGAAAATTAATTATAACGGATTTAGTGATTCCACCAAAGGTAATTGATAGGTTAGTTCTCTGTGAGATTCAACTTCGGACTTGTAAACCGGTTTATATTTGTAACGACCGCATTGTCCTTTTTCATAAGGTATAATTGGACGCGATCAGAAAAAATTAACTTTTAATAATTTAGGTTAATCATTGAAGAAATATTCTTTTATGTACCAAAGATCCCTTTTTTGTAAACAGATTTAACCGTAAAAAGCTACAGTAATCTTTTTGCTTTAATTTTATGGACCTAGCTGTTTGTACTACGTAATATGTTGGTTAAGTATGACTATTTATGTGTAGCAAATTTTAATTAATAAGCATCTTATTCTCCACCTCTCACTACTATTATTCTTTTATTAACATGTCTTTAATTATAAGTTAATTTACCTCTGCATGAAAGCTTTCAAACGTGTATCGTGTCAAGCATTATGGCCTTACATTTAAGTAGGTTACAATATATAGCTGTATACTACATATTTTTTAAAACTATAATCTTGTGGTCCTCGGCATTTTGTATTGCTAACCGGTAACAAGCTAATTTTTAGCTGCTATAATATGGCATCTCTTGGTAAACGAAGAAGAAGCGAAAATAAAACATCTTTAAAATATTCCTTTTAAATTAAAATGCTTATCCTTCTCGTTAAGCTAATTGTCGACCACCTTACTATTTTATTGTTTTTATATAGTTCTTTGTTTCTGCGTATCTATATTTGTATTAATGTGATACTTATATTTTTCCTGAGCCAAAAGTATATTGGAAACAACCTCTCTATCCTCACCAGATAGGTATAAGATCTGCGTACACACTACCCTCTTCTGACCCACAATTTAAAATAATGCCGAGTATGTTGTTGTCGTTATTGTTGTTGTAGTAATTGATCATATTAGGGGTTGATATTGAGAAATGGATCGTTTTATTATAATTGAATTAGTTAATTCTATACTCAGTATAAATTTTTGAGAATAAGTATATGCTTTTTAGGGATGTTTATAAAAACCCGAACCAAACCGAAAACCAAACCAAACTGATCGAAAAAACTGATATATACTTTTTGGTTTGGTTTGGTTTTGGTTTTGAATTTTAAAAACCGATCAAAAATTGGTTTGGCTATGATTTTAATAAAAAAATAACCAAAAAATCGAAACAAATCGACTATAGGAGTAGCTATTTTAAATTTATTATTACACACACAGGTTCTTTCTTGATCTAGCTACAAGGATGGAGCAGTAGGGGAAAGATAAAATGTGGAACCTAATAGAAATTACTAGTTTTAGAATCTAGTAGGACAAAAAAACAAACCGAAATCCAAATTTTTTGAAATTTTAGTTTGGAATCTTTTATGGTAAATGTTAATCGTTTGCACTTTTAGTATAATTCTTTACCTTTATATTCTAGTTTGATTGGTAGTTACTTTTGTTAAGTGTAAGAATCCATTTCATGTTGAAAATATATATAATTTTAATTGAGTCCTTATTATTCATCACTATATGATTCAATTATCATCAATATGTTTCAGTAAATAATAGATTTCTCAAAGAAAAATTGATTTGATAGTGTTATGCTGAAAATGTGGTCGGTCAGAATCTGCGTTTGGTAGTGTATGCATTATATTTAAGAAAAAACTGACAAATAAGCGAAAAATCAAAAAATCGATAAAACCCGACATAAACCGAATCGAGGAGAAACCGACTTAATACGTTTGATTTGATTCTAAAATTTAAAAAACTAACTTACTTGGTTTGGTCTAGAAAAAAATCGATCTAAACCGAACTATAAACACCCATGATGGTTGTATTTGTACTTAACAAATTATCATCACACACAAATAATTACGCCGTGAAACATGATAATATGATATATAGATGAAAATTGAGTTGATATATAGCCAATATAGTTGGAGATGTTCTATTTCCATGTAAATATATGAAGATCATGAAGAAGGACCAATTTAATTTAGATGTCTTTTAATAAATTAAATAAAACCAACAAAAGACCAAAAAAAAAAGGAACTAGAATAAAAGTGAGGTTAAATTGTTGGAACCTTCAAAAAGAAGGAATCTTTGTATAATTCTTCAAAAGATTGACATATTTTTAAGTAATCACTTAACCAAAAAATCAATGTTTTGAAAACCTTTTCAATGTGTAAGCAATCAAGGCATACGAGTAAACCAAATGTAGAAATAGTTAACATCCTTTCTTGGAAACCTATATACCTATGAAAAATGAGTTTAAATGTAAAATTAGTGCAGAAAAAGAAAGCAAATTAGAAGTCATGTTAACCATTTGATTACAAAATAATTTAACTATAATAACGGGTAAGAAATCTCATTACGCTTATTCTTAGATGATTGTTAAGCAATGAGTTGATTTTAGAAAGTTGATATCTTTTCAAATGCCATACGATATTATTATAAGATTTTCCTCCTAATTCATATTTTGGAGAACCAATGTTATTTGAAGATCCACACAACTTCGTAAAGACAAACAATTTTGAAAATAACGTTAATAAATTACCTTTTTTAGATATATGTTGCCGGCTTCATTGTCTATTTTTGGCCAAATGCTCCATTGTGAAAAAAATCAAATGAGATCATCTAATATCATTTAGAATTTTTTATATTTTGGAAATGAAGATTTTCTTAAGTCGAAGCATTCAGTCAAAATTCTTAATTAGTAGCACAAAATATTAAGAATATTATGTACCTTGACATGCATCCAATTAACGGAAGAGGAATCCAATATTAGATATTTAAAAAAGAATAAATATCACTTTTCTGAGAGGACCAATATAACCTTCTAATAGGTCACTAAACATAACAAAAGGTAAGGACAGAAAGTTTTAAACATTTTTCATACCACTAGGGTAAAAGTTTCCCTTAGTTAAGAGAATTGTAACAATTAATATATAATACAAAAAATTATGTTTTATTATATTTATACAATATTATTTTCGATGTAGGAGTTTTAATTCAATTAACCCCCTTCATGAAAAGTGTGCTATTTGTATATCACGCTCTTTTATAACTTTAAATTTAAGAAAATGACCTTTTTAGATCTCTTATGTGTAAAACTCAGATCTCCTATGCTCTTATAGTAGTTAAATATTGTTTCAATTCGTAATAATTATTGTTTGAATGCTACTCCCTCCGATCCAAAATAAGTGATTTGTTGACCTTTTTTTTTGTGGTCCAAAATAAATAATTTTTTCAGATTTCAAGAATGACTTAATGATGTTTTTCCTACATTGTCCTTGGAGTAAATAGTGATGGAATATGTGTTAGGAGTGTTTATGTGAGATAGTAAGGTTAAAATAAAAAATTTCATTGCTAATTAATGGTAAAGGGTGACATTATTAATATGTGTGAAAACATCCAAAAAATCACTTATTTTGGACCGGAGGGAGTAAGGAATATTGAGACATAGAATTAAATTACTATCTTTTAAAATATATAAAATTAAAATTTATTGGAAATACGAAAAACATTAATTATGTTAACATAATTAATCATTAAAATTTAATATTATGATCCAATTCCAATAAATAAGAGAAGGCAAATGATAAAAGATACACAAAGGTAGAAAAGGAGATAAAATGCAAAAAAAAAAAAAGACCGGCCGAAAACCATGACAAAAGAAAAGCCGAAAAATAGCGGGGTGTTGTCACGTGTGAACGTCATAATATTGGTCGGCAGATCTCATCTTAATTGACAAGCCATCTTAATTATCGCCCCCAATTTACCAAATCATTCCTTCAACAAAATTCAAAAAATAATTTTTAAAAAGAAAAAATGTGAAGAAGAAATAAAAACTGTGCCACGTGTACTGACACATCACCGTGGATTTAAAGAACTACTAGGACTCTATTGAGTGGAAAACACGCAAAGTACCCTTTTTACCTGTCTACGTGGCGTCAGAGCTGGACATTCGAACCACCCAATAAGAGTCTTTCTCGATCCAAACGTCACCGTTTCTTGTTTTCTTTTAGCAATTTTTAATTTCGGGCTGGAACAGTGGAACTTATGTTAAAGTAAAATTGAATTAAATTTGTTACTTTCTTTTGAAAACCCTTTACTGTTGATAAAAATGGAAAAGAACTTTAATTGGAAAATGCAAATTTGTTTTGTACTTTTTCTAATTGAAAGGGAAAACGAAGATGATATTTCACTGGAGAATACCCCGACAAGGATTAATAAATTAGGCAAATGATATATTGTTTCCCTCTATAGCAACTTTAGTTTTGACAATTTATTAAAATGTAGTACAAGAATAAATTTATTTCACATTTAAGCATTTAAATGGGGAGTCCATCTAGTTATTATGATTGGATTTTATATTCTTTCCATTTTTGTGTTACAATATAACAAAAATATTTCCTACGAACCTCAAAATTGTTGGAGTGTCTCAAAATATAATATTAAATATGTGAAATTACATGTGTTGTAATAATATTGATTAAAATAAAATTTAGTTCTCAAACCACCACTGCCACCAACAATATCAACCCAGTATAATCTCACGATCAGGGGAGGATAGTGAATATTTAAACCTTACCCCTACCCCTCTTAGTTTTCAAACTAATATCATAAAAAATACCATATATGTGGAATACATAGAAGTAACAATAACAATAACATATAGTGTAATTTTACAAGTGGAGTCTAAGTAGGGTAGTGTATACGTACATCTTACCCCTACCTTGTAAAGGTTATAGACTGTTTCAGACAGACTTTCGACCCAAGGAAAGCATGATCACACCAATTTTTGAGAAAAAAAAATGACAGTACAAGAAACATGAAAAGAGAATCAACAATCACAGTCAGAAAAATAAAATAATTGAAGTTAAGTTTGCTATTATTTCCAACTTGGATGTAAGGACGCATACTTTGGGCAAACCCGAAATCTAAACTGAAATCCGAATTTCATTGAATTTTGGTTTGGATTTTCGGATTACAAATTAAATTTTGAATTTAATTTTTAAAATTTTTGAATTTCGGAGTGGATATTGATTTGATACTTCAAATTGTTGGATATCCGAAAATCCGAAATTCTTATACTTTATATTTAGTCCATAATCCATATGTCAATAGCAATAAGTTCAATACCCTACCCATTAGATATATATATTCAACATTAATTACTAAGTTATTATGAGAATACATTCTATTTGAAATGATTTTATTATTTCTACTTCTTATATGTCGTATTAACGTGTCTATTATATATTTTTATATAATAATTTCATTACTTTAATATTTCATTTGGATGCGATGTGAATGAAAAATATTTTAGGCAATTTAACATGAGTACTTCATTTGGATATTCATTTTAATAAAAAGAAGAGACATATCAACTTATAAGCTCAAAACCGAAAATCCAAATCGATTAATCCAAAATAAAACTTAAAAAATTTGATCAAATCCGAATTTATTTGGATTAGATTTGGATTGTCATTTCATCAACACGAAAACTGAAAATCCTAACCGAAATTTCATATGCAATTCGAATGAAACGCCCACGCCTACTTGGATGTTAAATTAATTCATTTATTTTCTGTTTAATCTAACAAAAAGTAAAAATAAATTGGAATTAAGACATTGAAAAATTAGGTCAGTGCCGGCAGGTAATTGGGAGCAAGCAGTAGTCACGGCATGTGAAAGAGCAACACGACCCACGCTTTGGTTAAAGTCATTGCCCCCAAAAATATTAAACAAAGAAAAGCAAAAAACATTATGTATTATGTAGTTAATTAGAATTTTTTTATATAAATACTGAGGATAGTGAGAGGGAAAGTAAGCAAAGCGTGCTTTGTGGAATTTGTGAGTGAGTAGAAAGAGAAAGTAAATACCCACCAAATTAAACCAGAAACGCTTCTTTTTAGAGAGAGAAAGTGGATTTTCTAGAGAGACAAAGATCATAGAAATACACGGTAACGCCACAAATTCAAATACACAGAGAAGAAAGCGAGAACGAAGAACAAGAAGGAAGAAGAAGAAGAAGACTTGTTCGTAGTTGAGTTGTCGTGGTCTCAACGGGAATTTTGCAGTTGTTTTTGGGTCCGTTGTGGTTCAGATTTATCAGAGATTTATATCAAAACGGGGTTTTATAAACTGAACCCCGTCTTCAACTCTATCACTGGTTTTTTGTATTAGTTTTTCTCAGTTTGAGGAAATTAATTGAAGAAAAGGAGAAATATGGAGTGGCCTGCATATTTGGATGAATATGAAAAGCTTGTTTTCCGTATGACTACTCCAAGGTCAGTTAAATTTTGTGTTACTCTCTCTGTTTTTCCTTTTTTGTGTTTTTTGAAATGATTTTTCTTAATATTCAACTTAACTGTAAGATTTTTCATCTAATTTTGATTTTAGAAGAATAATCAGTGTTTATAAGTGAAGATTATGTTTACTTCATACCTTCATCCATTTTTAATTTGATTTTTCTTCCTCTACACGTTATTCTGACTCTTCCTCTTTCCAGAAGTTTTCACTTCTCCGATTAACTTTTCCTTATGACAACTGAGTCATTTTTGTCAATTTTCAGCATTTCAAATTTCAAATAATAATCCTAATTAGTGGCCATTTCTGAATAGTCTCTATCACTGGTGTTTTACAGGGTTATGATCGACAATGCCGGTTGTCCAAATTCCACTCGCGTTATGGTATGTCACCTTCTTCCAATTTGCTGGAATATTTTCAAATTTTTTGACTTAGTGTTTGTTAATATAAAATCATTTTTTGGTTATTTTAATTAGTCTAATTTTTTTGGTTTTTTTAACAGATTGATAGTGCTAGAAAACATGGAATACTTCTGGAAGCAGTACAAGTTCTTACGGATCTGAACCTTTTTATCAAAAAAGCTTACATCTCGTCCGACGGTCGGTGGTTTATGGACGGTGAGCGCAATTTATGGAAACCCACCCCTTTTTTGCTAAAGTTCACCTTTGCTAGAGTGCGCACCTCATCACTGCGCACGTTAAGCAGATCATTTATCCTTTAGTAGGAATAAATATCAAGGCGTACGTTAGCTGCTTGCTTAATTCTCCTCTAGTACTAACCTTTTTACCTTTTAATATTTGTAAGTACTAATTTGTGCCGTTTCAACTCGTTCTTAATGTACAGTGTTTCACGTTACTGATTTGGATGGAAACAAATTAACGGACGAGAGTGTCATCAGTTACATTGAACAGGTATTTAATTCACTTAAATATCTAAAATAATTGCATTTTCTTTGCGGGTAATTAGGATTTACATTTTTGTATTATTTTTGAACCTTCTTTATTTTCTTGAACAGTCATTAGGGACTATTCATTTTGCAAGTGCAAAGTGCTTTGATGGTTTGACAGCACTGGAATTAACTGGGACGGATCGAATCGGCCTATTATCGGAGGTTTTTGCAGTACTCTCAGAATTGCAGTGCAATATAGTTGAAGCTAATGTGTGGACTCACAATGGACGAATTGCGTCCTTAATTTATGTAAAGGAAGGGGATTCAGGGTCCCCGATTGAGGACTCTCAGAAGATAGACACGATTGAAGCTCGTTTAAGGAATGTGCTCAAGGGGGATAATGATATTCGTAGTGCTAAAACGTCGGTGTCTATGGCTGTCACACATACAGAAAGGAGGCTTCACCAGATGATGTTTGCAGATCGCGATTATGAAAGGAAGCCGGTTATTAGGACTAACGATAATCCTATTGTATCAGTATTGAATTGCTTGGAAAAGGGTTATTCCGTGATAAATGTTCAGTGCAAGGATCGACCTAATCTTTTGTTTGATGTCGTTTGCACCTTGACAGACATGCAATATGTTGTGTTCCATGCCACAGTTAATACTGCAGGGGACAGAGCATACTTGGTATATATTCCCTCACCTATTTTTCTTTGCTTTTTCATAGTATTCCTTAATGATGTTCCAGTAATGTACAGATTTGCTTAACTTATGTTACAATCTTGTCTCAGGAATTCTTCATTAGGCATACAGATGGAAGTCCGATTAGCTCAGAAGCAGAAAAACAGCGTGTGATTCTATGTCTACGAGCTGCAATAGAGCGAAGAGCATCTGAGGTATATTGCTTATGCCCTAATTGCTCTCTTAAAGAACATTGGCTTACACTATATAGTATTTCATATATTCTAATGGGAAATACTTGATTTTGGATTACAGGGAGTAAGGCTGGAGTTATGCACTGGAGATAAGCAAGGTCTATTGGCTGAAGTAACCCGAACTTTCAGGGAAAATGGTTTAAATGTGACAAGGGCTGAGATATCCACAACAAGTGAAAATACAACTCTAAATGTGTTCTATGTAACAGATGCTAATGGAAATCCAGCTGATCCAAAGATCATTGATTCTGTTAGGCAGAAAATTGGATTGAGTGACTTGAAAGTGAAGGAATTGCCATTGATCTATCATCAAAAGGCAGAGGAGAGGGAAGAGCCCACAGGTGGGGCAATGTTGCTTTCACTTGGTAGCATTGTAAGGAAGAATCTATACAATTTAGGATTGATCAAGTCATATTCTTGAATATCAGCACAAAATTATTACTACCAATTAGATTTGTCCCAATCTTTTGTGTTGGGCATGTGTACATAGCTTAAAGATTACTGAAAATGAAAGGGGATTTGGTGATAGTAGTTGTTATAGTTGAGCTTGGTTGGCTGAAAGGATAGACACATACAAGAAGTTGATGTTATTTTGGGGGTCCAGATTAGAATTTTAAACAGAGAAAAATGGGAAAGAGAAGAGAGGATGTTAGTTGGTTGGCTTGTGGTTATAAAATTTGTTTGGTGGAAGATTAGAGGCAAAGGCAGGCTGGCAAGCAGATGATAGGGTTGTAGACAGAGAAATTTGGTTTTAGAACAGTACACATTTGTACATAGTCGTTATTATTATAATGTTAGCTTCTAATGTTTGACTTAGTTGTTTATACTTACGATGCCCTTTTTCTTGCTGTTGTCCATTTGGGACTGCAAACAAGAATCTAGTCTTTGTAAATATTAATACATTAGATTATTTGGTTATTTTCAGGTCCTACAAAATTTGCTGGATTTCTTTTTTCTCGATTTGATTGACTGTGTGCATGTATTGTTGACCACGAAACAATGACTTTGGTTTTTTTTGCAATCCGCGTTGCCACGCTGTTGCCGTTGGTGAAGACATTTGAAATTTGGTCTGAAGAAATAATGTTTATAATAAGGGTTTAATTTCCATAATGGACAGTTATTAACACTTAAAAAGTAATTATTCACAATCAGTAAAGCTGGTAATTTAGAAAACAGGGAGAAGTCTTCTTTTTTTCTTCTACGGACGAACTCTTTAATACATGGAAAATATTACTCTTTACGACGGAAAAATTTACTCATTTTGTAAAAATTATTTATACTTAGGCCACCTTGGTACAAGGGTAAGTGATAATTAATTTCGGCTTTAAATTTGAGATGAGTTTATCCTATGTTTGGTTGTGAAAAAAATCGTAGTATAATTAATCCTGCTTTAATACAGTATTTTTTTTTTATCTCACAAGAGAGTGGAATAACTAATCTCAAAATAATTAATTATGGGATAATTTATTTCCGACCCGGACCCCTTGATGAAAGGGAAAAGTAAGACCGACATTTGAATAAAAAACTTCTAAAATCAAAGAGAAATGTCGAACGTATTCTAGAAGTTGTCTTTTTTAATTTGAAAATTCAAAGTAGTTGACATTGTTGTAGCAGTTGGGAAAGAGCCCCAACTGAATTCCCTAATACGATCGAGTCTAGTGTTTCATTTAAACCCCGCAATCTATATATCATTTCATGGTTTCATGAGCAACATTTAAGTTAATCTTTAGTGGAGTAATCTTTAGTCGTGTTTGTTTATCAACTAGGACTATATATAGTGGAGTGGTAAATATTATTTTATTTTAATTAAATATTTCAAATTTAAGTTTCGGATATTGAATTATCTTTATTACGGAGCACTTCTCCCCTGAACATGGAACATTTTTGATAATCGACGTACAATGTGAGTACAAGTGGGAAATAAGAAAATGCAGTGATGTTGATTTTCACTCTTTTACTGTCGCTAGTTGCTTTCATATTCCATGTATAGATTCTGAATTTACATTTGTGCTTAGTTTTGTCTTATTGTCACAACAGAGGCTAAGCATAGAGCTATAATTAATTAATTAATTAGAGCATTGGATAGCCCGAATTTCAAATTATTAATTTGGTCTCAAAAAAATGAATTAGGCAAAACAAATGACAATTTGCGATGTGTCCAGCGGCTAATTTGTCTTTCATTCTTGTTATTACAGACCATAGGAAATAAACGTCACCACTATGGACATATTCCCTCGTTCCCTTTACTAAAACTCAACTACTAGTTTCTGCAATTTTTATTTTGGATTTTAGCACCCTGGCCGAAAAATTTCTTAAATTTTGGAGCTCATTAACAAAATTGTCTTTGTTTAATTTGGTTGATAAAATTATGTGAACAGTAGTCTTTTATATATATATATATATATATATATATATATATATATATATATATATTAATTTTAGCCCGCTCCATAAACTATATAAATCAGTAGTCGAAAAAGTACATAAAATTTGTATTATTTTCGTACGTAACATAAGGGATGTGTGTGTATATATTGTTGGGATATAAACTATTTACCATGTGTTTGGTTTAGATATTATATTTATTATGAAATAATTGTTTATTTAGTTATAATAAAAATTTAAGTAGATTATATATTAGTATGTGTCCTTTGCTTATATTGTACATGATTTAGTGTAAAGAGTTTAGCTTATACATAGAAGATTAAATTATCAGTTCTTATAAGTAGAAAGTTTGAGTTCAAAATCTAATGATAACATTGGACAAACCATCATGGTTGATTGTAGCACAAGGTTAAATATATTTATCTTGATCAGGAATGATTTAACTCAAAGTTCTTGTTCTAGTACATTTTGTATGTATTGAACGGACCAAGTAGAGATAAGTACGTTATACTGACTTAATAAAATAAACTCTCCAGCCATTAAATGTACTTATACTCTTAATCTTGATATAATTATTATTAGTTGTGTATACTATTATTATTTTAAGCTATTAAAAGGCGAGATCCTTTTGTGGGTCAATATGCATGATAAATTGGATAATAATATTGTACATTTGCCAAATAATAGTTAGTTGATGGAATCCAAGTCTCGGTTTAGAGATTGATGATACACCTTTACGAAAGCTTTAAGTTTTCATGTGTAAAGCCCGGCCGTTGGATTTTATATCTGGCACATGAAATTAGTTAATCGAAAGCCTAAAGAAAAAAATTAATAAATTAAATCGTCAGTAATTAAATTTAATATATTAGTATCAAAATCTTAATATGGGAATTAAATAAGATTTAATGGATAAATTTTGAAATTGAATAAGAAGTACAATTACGATTTTTATTAGAATAACTCGTAATTAATTATGGTGGATATTAATTTTAAAAATTAGAAATTAATTACATAATTGGAAGCATTGTTAATTAAATTCTATGGTCCCGGTTGTGCCTAAATAATGTAGGAAATAAATGAATCTTTTTTTTGCGGAAAAAAAAACAACAGGTTTTGGAAAATTATTTTAACCTTTAAAAGTTGTGCTAAAAATACATATGATTTTCCACCTAGAGGGAGTAGTACATGTTGGTCGAATTTCAACCCCTCTTTCCTAGAAAATTTCACCCACACAAAATCACTATTTTCGAATAACATAGTTGAAGTCTGTGGAGCGTTCGACAATCATGATCGTGCTGATGATGGCCATTTTATTGAGTTGTTGGGGAATTAGAGGCTTATGTGATAGAGGAGCTTTGTTCACGGTTCAAGAGGTAATCTGTGAAATTTCGTTTATACTAGTTGTCTAGATTAATGTGTTTTTGATACTGTAATTGCCTCCGCTACTCATAATAATCCATCATACATACACACAAACACACAAACACACAAACACACACACATAGAATACACAAAAATATATAGTTTTCGGCTATGATTTTGAGAGCGACTATACAATATTATTTTTCCTAAATATATATAGGGACAAAGCTAGAAGCCCGGTACGGGTTGGGATGAACTAGTATTTTAATAAAATAGTATATTTGTATTAAGAAAATTATTAAATATATGCAAATATTAATTTGAAATTCAATTATTAGTAACCATATCGCTATTTTGCAATACAAAATCTATAAAATTAAAATCCTTGCTTCATCTGGGTATATGAAGCAGCAAATACGCCGAGGAAGGCGTGAAGTGTGGAGTAGAGATGAGAATCTAAATCTGATCACATGCAGACGCAGTGAAAAAGGCAAGTCAAAGCATCGATATGAAACATGCATGAGAAGATGATTTTTGTAGATTAATTACTTTAATAATAACAATGCGAATACCTTTTTTTTTCTGATTGGCTCTACTTTTTATATGTTTTAACACATAAAAAGGGTTTTTTTACAGCTCGCTCCAAAAGTTACGTTTGTTTTCTTTTGCTTTGTCTCTAGGTTTTCTTAAGATTCATGCCCTTCTTCATCTTTCTTTTAATCGAGGCAGATTCGTGATTCCTTTTCTAGTTTTTTCTTTTGATTCCACCTGTTTTTTAATACAAAAGAAATGAATAAGAGTTTTTATTATCTTTAGGTCGTCAAAAACATAACTAGATTTATTAGTATATCTTTGTGGACAAATGACCTTTGTATCAATCAAGCATGAATGCCTGATGTCAATCTTCTAGATTGATACTCCCAATTAGAGTCATATTACTTGTGTTCACAACAATTTTTTTGTGATATAAAAATAAATTGCAATCACAATATAAATATAAAAAAATATTAATTTTATTGACAAAACGACGTGAGTACAATTTTGTTTGTTCTTTGATTCTTCTCTCTAGATCGTTATCCGTGATTCGAGGGCTTATCCAGTGTATTTCTCGAACGTAGGATGCCGTAAACTTTCTTAGGCCATTTCCAACCTTTATCCCATTTTTTGTCTCAAAAATGGGGATTTCCTCAATTTGGGGACAACTTACTCCAACTATTCTCCAAATTCCCAAGTTTTTTTATATTCTTCTCTCTCTTCTATATTATATTATTATCTTTCATTTTAATTTTATTTTTTTAATTTCAATTAAATAAATTCCGTCGTTTATTTTTATTAATTTGTAATTTCCATAATTAAAATATTTTCATAAAATTTTAAATAATATAATTTGTAAGCAATTATTATAAATTAACTAATAATTCAAATAAAATATTAATATGCACGAAAATTAATTTATCAAAATTATACGCTAAAGTTAAGATATAATATTAATATTATAAAAATATTATATAAACATAATAGAGATAAAATAATAAAATAATAATAAAAAATAATGAATAGTAATTATGGAGATGAATAGTGTACCCCCATATTTGACGGAACACTATTCATCCCCCATTTTGGGGATAAAAATGGGGGAGAGTTGGAGTAAAATTTCATTGCCCTCATTATGGGGGATTGAGGCAAAGTTGGAGATGCTCTTAGGTTGTATTTGATCTCCAAGAAAAGGAAAATATCCGTTGATCATTTCGGCGGCTTCGAGAAAGACAATATTTGATGTCTTTGTTCTCTTTGTGAATATTTCATATTTTATATGAAATTTAGAGATGTTTTCATATGAAATATGTGGCCCCTTTTTATAAGTGTAATTAGGATATTAATAGAGTAGCCTCCAAAAAACCTCGATAGACTCTACTTATATATCTTAAATTTAGGGTTAATCCGATAACATTTTGATGTCTCCAACTTGATTATGCAAAATTAAAGCATAAGAATAAATAAGTTTTATTCCTTATTAGGCAGATTTTTACTCTACTATATTCCATTTCCAATTATTTCGCAGTGGAAACTGCGTTTCTTAATTATTGACTTCACATCACCTCATATTCTTTAAGTTACAATCTTGAAGAAAATGGGGTAAATTCTACCAGAAATTAAAAGAAAAGAAAAATCAAAGAAAGAGAAGTGGATAATGCGCTCGTACAACTTGGAAATTCTTGGAATATAAAGTTCTATTTTGCAGTCCATAAAAACTGCCACTAGCAATATTTTATAATGATTTAGTTGCCGAAAGCTAATATCTCCAGGATCTTATTGACTTAATTTGATAGCAATGTGACACCATATTATTATTATTATTTTTTTTATACTCGTATTATCGTATTAGAGTCCAATTAATTTCAGATTAAAGTCGAAAGTCTTATATTAAGGATAAATTTTTTCTTACAACGATAACTTCATACTCAAGACAGAACACTATATATATATATATATATATATATATATATATATATATATATATATATATATATATATATATATATATATATATATAATGACGGAGTACTTGCAACTACGGCGACTTTATTTATTGGTTGACACTAATCTTTCTTTATTGTTAAGTTATTTGCGTTTTTTTTTTTGATTAGGTAATAGTTGTTACGTGGTAAGACCTTATTGCATTTTATTTAAACTTTTGGTCTTTTTTTTTTCATTTTAGTAGAGATTGAAAAAAGCAATTCCACTGAAGGATTTTCTTGAATCAGAATACAAAATTTCTTATAATTCTTATTCTTTACCGTACATGGCATCTTTAACAAAGTCTTCTAGAATTAGCATGACAACAAAGAAAGGAATCTAGCGACGGACAGCAAAGAGTCACGTTTGGCAAACTTTAAAACAAAATCTAGAGAGAAAAAATAAAAAATACCCTTTTAATTCATCATCGAGAATATTGCGAGTATTGTTATGAAATAATAAAAGAACAAGAGCAATATTGCAGAGAAAGAGAGAGAGGAAATTCTTATTGAATTTTGGGATGATTTACAATGGGGTAAGACCCTCCACAAGATAGACATTCACTCCAAATAGAATTATAGACATTCACTCCAAATAGAATTCTATTCTTAACACTCCCCCTTGAATGTCTACTCAATAAGTAATGTGCCTCATTAAAACCTTAACTAAAATAAAACCCAATGAGAAAAAAAAATTTAGAAAAGGAAAAAGAGTACACATATCTAATAATACGCCTTTTGGTTGCCTCGTTAAAAACCTCGCAAGGAAAACCCAGTGGGACAAAACCTTGTAAGGGAAAAAGAGTGCAACGCGCATTAACTCCCCCTGATGAGAGCATCAATTCACATCCTTAAGCCTTCGCATCCCGATCTTGTACACTAGCTTCTTGAAGGTTGACGTTGGTAGAGATTTTGTGAACAAATCAGCCATATTATCACTTGAACGAATCCGTTGCACATTAATATCACCATTCTTTTGAAGATCATGTGTGAAAAATAACTTTGGTGAAATGTGCTTTGTCCTATCTCCTTTTATGAATCCTCCCTTCAGTTGAGCTATGCATGCTGCATTGTCTTCATACAAAATAGTGGGTAACTTGTCATATTTCACACTACATTTATCTCGAATAAGATGTATTATAGACCTCAACCACACGCACTCTCGACTTGCTTCATGAATAGCAATTATCTCAGCATGATTAGATGAAGTAGCCACAATTGATTGCTTAGTCGATCGCCAAGATATGGCAGTGCCTCCACAGGTAAACGCATAACCTGTTTGAGATCGAGCCTTGTGTGGGTCGGATAAATACCCAGCATCAGCATAACCAACAAGATCGGGACTGCAATTGTTGCCATAAAATAAGCCCATATCGGTAGTCCCTTTTAGATACCGCAATATGTGTTTGATCCCATTCCAATGTCTCCTTGTGGGAGCAGAGCTATACCTTGCTAAGACATTAACTGAAAAAGTTATGCTGGGCCTTGTAGTATTGGCAAGATACATTAGTGCACCAATTGCACTAAGATATGGTACTTCAGGACCAAGTAGTTCTTCATTCTCTTCTTGAGGTCGGAATGGATCTTTGTTCACATAAAGTGATCGAACAACCATCGGAGTACTTAATGGATGTGCTCCATCCATGTAAAACCGTTTAAGTACCTTTTCTATGTAGGTAGATTGATGAACAAAAATTTCGTTTGCCAAATGTTCAATTTGCAAACCAAGACATAATTTTGTCTTTCCGGGATCTTTCATCTCGAACTCCTTCTTTAAATAATCAATTACCTTTAGGAGTTCTATAGGAGTTCCAATAAGGTTTATGTCATCAACATATACGGCAAGTACAATAAATTCCGATGTTGTTTTCTTTATGAAAACACATGGGCAAATGGCATCATTTATATAGCCTTCCTTTAATAAATACTCACTAAGACGATTATACCACATTCGTCCTGATTGCTTTAGACCATACAAAGATCTTTGCAATTTGATTGAAAACATTTCCCGGGATTTTGAATTATTAGGCATTTTGAAGCCCTCGGGAATTTTCATGTATATCTCATTATCAAGTGAGCCGTAAAGGTAGGCGGTAACCACATCCATTAAATGCATGTCAAGTTTTTCATGGACAGCAAAACTAATGAGATAACGGAATGTTATAGCATCCATAACGGGTGAATATGTCTCTTCATAATCGACACCAGGCCTTTGTGAAAATCTTTATACCTCATTTTTCTCATTTCTCTTGCGTACAAAGACCCATTTATAGCCAACGGGCTTAACACCATTAGGTGTTTGGACTACAGGCCCAAAAACTTCACGTTTTGCAAGTGAATTCAATTCTGATTGGATTGCTTCTTGCCATTTTGGCCAATCAAGTCTTTGTCGACATTC
The DNA here is from genome assembly GCA_032618575.1 of Nicotiana noctiflora. Taxonomy (NCBI): domain Eukaryota; kingdom Viridiplantae; phylum Streptophyta; class Magnoliopsida; order Solanales; family Solanaceae; genus Nicotiana; species Nicotiana noctiflora. The sequence goes on from JASVEL010010567.1 coordinate 77,617, forward strand.
ACCAACATATTGAGGTTCAAGATCCTCACTTTCTTGCATAATGTTGGATGCAACATTATATACAAAGACATAATCCACCACTATATCCAATCGATTCACATTTGTCTCAACATCGATTGGATTTATTGATAGTTTCTTATTTTCTTGAGTCTCGGGCTCAGTGGATTCCTCATGAATCTCAGAATTTATTAAGTCGTGGATTTCTTCATGAGATTCTTTCTTAGTGTCATTTTGATCATTTATTTTCCTTTTTCTAGGATTTCGATCTTTGGAACCTAATGGTCTGCCACGTTTCATACGTGTTTTTGACTCATTAGCTATGACACTAGAAAATTGTCCAATAGGGACATCAATACGGATTGGAACATTCTCCGCAGGGATATGTGATTTTGTTATCCTTTTCATATTCGTAAATGCATCAGGCATTTGATTTGCTATTCTCTACATATGAATAATCTTTTGTACCTCTTTTTTACAAATAGAGGCACGTGGATCAAGATGATATAATGATGGATTTTTCCACAAAATTTTCCGTTTGGTTTCACGAACTTCTCCCCCTAATTTTGGGAAAAGTGTCTCATCAAATCGTCAGTCTGCAAATCGTGCAATAAATAAATCTCCCGTTAATGGCTCGAGGTAGCGAATAATGGAGGGCGATTCAAACCCAACATATATTCCTTTGCGGACCCATTTTGGTGCGATATGGCGGTGCTACAAGCACATATACCGCGCATCCAAAAGTTCTTAAATGGGATATATTAGGTTCATGACCCAAAACTAATTGCAACGGGGAATATTTATGATAATTTGTCGGTCTGAGACGAACTAGCATTGCTGCATGCAAAATGGCGTGACCCCAAACAGAAGTGGGCAACCTCGTTTTCATGAGTAATGGTCTTGCTATCAATTGCAGACGTTTAATTAAAGACTCTGAAAGACCGTTTTGAGTGTGAACATGAGCTACAGGATGTTCCACTTTTATGCCAATTGATAAGCAATAATCATTAAATGCTTGGGATGAAAACTCAGCAGCATTATCAAGTCTAATAGACTTAATTGGATTATCGGGAAATTGTGCCCGTAATCGAATTATTTGTGCCATTAATTTTGCAAACGCGAGGTTGCGAGATGACAATAGGCACACATGGGACCATCTAGAAGATGCGTCTATCAAGACCATAAAATATCGGAACGACCCACTAGGTGGGTGAATAGGTCCACAAATGTCCCCTTGTATACGTTCCAAAAACGCAGGGGACTCAATTCCAACCTTTGTTGGTGATGGTCTAATAATTAACTTGCCTTGATAACAAGAAGTGCAAGAAAATTCATCATTTAAAAGAATCTTTAAATTCTTTAATGGATGCCCATTTGAGTTTTCTATGATTCGTCTCATCATAATTGATCCAGGGTGTCCCAATCGATCATGCCAAAGTACAAAAGTATTGGAATCGGTAACCTTTTGGTTTACAATAGAATGTGCCTCAATTGCACTAATTCTTGTCCAATACAGGCCACAAGACAAAGATGGGAACTTCTCAATAGCCCTTTTCTGGCCAGAGGCATTTTTGGTAATGATGACATATTCAAGATTATTCTCATCTATTGTCTCAATATGATATCCATTTCTGCGGATATCTTTAAAACTCAACAAGTTCCTCTTGGAGGTTGAGGAGAACATTGCATTCTCTATGATAAGTATTGTTCCCTTAGGCAGAGTTATAGTAGCTCTTCCAGAGCCTTCAATTAATTTACTACTACCAGAAATTGTAGTAACATCTGCCTTACACATACTTAAATGCGAGAAATATTTCTTCTCTTTGAGTATTGTATGTGTTGTACATGAATCAACTAAACAAATATTTTCACAATTGAAATTTGATTCAAGTTTACTTTGAGGGATATCCATATTTTCTTCCCATAGTTTGACATACAAAAGAAATATACGAATAAATATTAGTATTTATAGACCAAAAGCTATTTGAAGAAGAAGAAAAAATAATGTGAAAGCATTTATTTTGAATTCCACACAAATCTTTATCTCGTCGCGTAAAAGTTAATCCACCTATTAGAATAACATTTATATGATGTCAAATACACTTCCTAAAAATATTGCAATTACAACACAATACAACAACTTACACATCATATGACACATGGACGTGTAATACAATAATGCATTTTATAAGAATAACAGTTAATAAATATTATACATACTCATAGTTGTTTGTAAAATATAACAAATTTTTCTATACAATGAATGATATATATTCTGCATGTAGTCACAATTATTTAAGCAATATTGTTGTAGTATAAACAACAACAAAAAATTGTTAAACAAACTTTACTATTACTGTTTATCATCAGTTATAAGTATTTAAAAATACATAGTCAGTCTGCAATATTATAACCTACAAATTATGAGTTTACAAATTAAATTCATAACTAAAATTATACTACCGCATGTAAATGTTTAAGAGTAATAATACAAAGCACAACTGATAATACTAATGATGATGGATTTTTGTCTTCTTAATATAAGTAGAAACATGCGTGAAAAACTAATATTTTTTTTATATATAAAATAAATAACTAATGACTACTACTCATGTAAAGAACTATCATTATATGATGTTTATTCACTAACTAATACAAAAAAGCAAAATAAAAATAAAGTCAAACTACTCAATCATCTTTAACCACGGATCCATCACCGATCAAGTGGTCTATTTTTTCATCGGGGCGCTCAAAGAAGTCTGCCACATCCAAGTGGGTGATGTCAAAATCATTGTCAGAGACAAAATTGGCTTCAGGGCCTTTATTCTTTAGAGATGCTTGATAAAGATCAACCAAATGTCTTGGTACAGGGCAAATTTTTGCCCAATGCCCTTTTCCACCACAAAATAAGTGGATCTTTGACTGTGAGATATTCAATTTTCAACCCTTCATCAAGGTGATGGCGCAAGAAAATCAAGTCCTTAGCACAGTCTTGGGTGGATGCTTTATTTCTGTCTTTAATGGCGTCTCCAAGACCCATTGCATCTAAGTAGATTTCAGCATCCAAGACCCATGGCATATAGTTCTTGCCCGAAATCTCAAGGGCAACGAACTTTCTTTTCATAATGTCAGTCATAATTAAAAAAAAAAGGAGAAGAATTACCTTAATCTTCTGAAAGAGCTTCTTGAGACGGTAAAGTCTCGTGCTGATAACGTGTTATAAAATAACAGAAGAATAAGAACAATTGTCACGACCCGGATTTTTCCCCAACATCGGGATCGTGATGGCGCCTACTCGTGGTAGCTAGGCAAGCCACTGTATTCATACTATCCTGTTTTTAACACAATTTTAATTAAATAAATGCAGAATACTTTATCGAAATAGAAATAACTAATTAGAAGATGAAAATCATACCTGAAATCCTCTACCCAAGACGTGGAGTCACCAACTCACGAACTACTACCGAGTACTACACATAAAAGTTTGAAAGAAATATAACATAATTCTGTTTGTCTCGGAACAAAGAGACTACAGCTAGTAACATAAATAAAGAGAGAGACGCCGGGCCTGCGGACGTCTGCAAGCTACCTCGGTCTCAAATGTGATCAACTCCGACACAATCGAATTACTGCTGCTGCTCCTGATCGTAACCTGGACCTGTGCAAAAACGCACAGAAGTGTAGTATCAGCACAACCGACCCCATGTGCTGGTAAGTGCCTGGCCTATCCCGGCGAAGTAGTGACAAGCCTAGGACCAGACACCCACATAAACCTGTGCAATTCAATATATATGTATACCACGGAATAACAAGAAATAACCAGGTAATAACACAATAAGGAATATCTCAAAGAATTCAACAATTAACAACAGTTAATAAATTCACAAGGAAAAACAAAGTATAATGGAAACACAAGTAATATCAAGTCAAGGAATAGCAAGCAGTTACACGGAATCACCCTTCGTGCTTTTACTCTCATCCTCACCAAATAAGCAAATAAAGTACACGGCATCACCCTTCGTGCTTTTAATCTCATCCTCACATACATAGTACGGCATGATCCTTCGTACATGGTTCAATAACAGGGCACGGCATGATCCTTCGTGCATAATCAATAAAACATGGCACGGCATTAACCTTCGTGCATAAATAATAAAACATGGCACGGCATCACCCTTCGTGCATTATCACTCTTCCTCACCCAAATAACAATCACGGTTAAGGGCAAAGAAAGAAACAGTAATTCATAAACCGTCCCAACAAGGGCAATCAATAATTATCTTCACAACAAGTCCCGACAAGGGAAAACAATAACAATTCCACAACCTGACAAAGGTTCAACAATTCATCTGTAAATATATCTCAAAATAAGCATTTTCAACGACTCACGGTCATACTAGACGCCGGTGTATGGATGCTCGTCACCACAACCCATACACCGCACTCGATCACATAACACATAACACATAATCCTATTCCCTTGTAACGACCCGACCCGTCATTACGGGAATTGCCACCCCGTTATGTTGCATTTACATATCTTATGCTTTTATATCAGTGTTAGAACCTATCGGATGCGTTAGGAATGAATTGAATTGAAAATGAAGCAAATAGCATATTTGAAGGAAGTTTGAATATGGAAAGTCAACCTAGAGTTGACTATTGAGTTAGAGTGCTCGGAATCAGATTCTGATGATTTGACTAGTTTCGGGGGATCATTTATGACTTAGGAGAGCAATCGGAATTGAATTTGGAGGTCCGGTGTAGTTTTAGGCTTGAATTGGCTAAGGTTGAATTTTGGCGAAATCCCGAATGGTAGGTGAGATTTTGATCCGAGAGTCGGAATGGAATTCCGACAGTTGCAGTAGCTCCGTTAGGTGATTTTGGATATGTCTGCAAATTTTCAGGTCATTCGGACGTCGTTTGGTCGGGTTTTTGATTGAATGAGCAATTCGGAAATTTTGAAGAAACTTAGGCTTGAATTAGTGTGTAATTGGTGATTTTGATGTTTAGGATGGTGTTTTTATGTTATGAGCAAGTTTGAATGAGGTAATGTGATATACTCGTGGCTTTGATTGAGGTCCCGGGGGCCTCGGGGTGATTTCGGATGGCTAACGGGAATTTTTGAGTTGAAAAATGCAGCAGAAAAATTGCAGAGAAAGTTTGTTCTATGCGATCGCAATGCTCTGATGTGATCGCATAGTTTTAGCTACAGTACCCAGCAATGCTCTGATGCGATCGCATAGTGTTAGCTACAGTGCCCGGAGAGTTTGTTCTATGCGATCGCAATGCTCCGATGCGATCGCATAGTGTTAGCTACAGTACCCAGGATTTTGTTCTATGCAATCGCATAGTGTTAGCTACAGTGCCCGGAGAGTTTGTTCTATGCGATCGCAATTCTCTGATGCGATCGCATAGTGTTAGCTACAGTACCGGACAGAATGTTAAAAACATTTCAGTCGCGAAAACAACCCATTTTTCCACCATTTTTGGCCGTTCTTGAGAGCTTTTGGACGGGAATTGAAGGGATTTCGACGGGGAATCCTTGGAGGTAAGTTTTATGAGTTAAATACATGTTTTTATACAAGAATCATCCATGGAATTCATGAATCTATAGCTAAAAATCAAGAAAATAGGGCTTGGAGCAAAAACCTTAAATTTAGGATTTGAAGGACCATTTGTGGTCCGAATTGGGAGTTCTTGGTATGTACGGACTCGTGCCGAGATGAGGATTCCGAAAATGTGAATTTCAGAATTTTTCGAGATGTGGGCCCGGGGCTCGGGTTTTGCAAATTTCGTGATTTTTGATATTTTTCGAGTTCTTTCGATTGGGTTATGTTCCATTAGCCTATTTTGATATATTTTTACTGATTTTGACTAGTTTTGACGTGCGTGGATGCCGGTTCGAGGAGCTAAGGTATCGCGGGCATGAGTTTTCGTCGGTTCGAGGTGGGTAATACTTGTAAATGATGTCCTGAGGGTTAGTAAACCCCGGACTTGCACATCTTAGTGCTGTGTTGAGGTGACTTGCACGCCGGATAACGGGCGTGGGGTAGAGCACCATTGGGGATTGTGACTTGGTCCGTCCCGCGTAATAAATAATAAAACCTAATTGTTGAAGTGAATTGGACTAATTACCATGTTTGGGCTTCGTGCCAAATTATTTGAGTCCTTCAGGGATTGGTATCACTATTTTGATAACACTGTGCATATTTTATTCTAATTTAAGGTTTTAAATGGTATTTTTGCTATTTAGCATTCTTACAAGGTTATGAAAAACTTGAACAAGGTCTTAATAATATTTTAGCTGTGAGCTAATGTGATATTGTTGCCCGTAGGGCTTTTCTTGATTATCTGTTAAACTGATTGGGGCCGAGGGCCATATGTTAGGGCATGACATTTTATGTGAGCATATGCATACACATGCATGGATCGGACTGCACGCCGCAGTGGTATACGGATCGGGCTGCGCGCTGCAGCAGGTGTGATATTAATATTGTGCTTGGGCTGTAGGAGCCCCTCCGGAGTCTGAACCCCCACAGTGAGCACGGGTACCCAAATTGGATCGGGCTACATGCCGTAGCGGTCATATGCATTGCATGGCATACATACATTGGTTTACGTGTACTACGTGGCATAACATTCAACACTCATACATTACTGGCACACATGCATTAGTTGCCTTATTGACCAGATCTCCTGGTGTAAATTGATAAGGAGTGCTGAGCCCGAGGGGCTGATTTTAGTGCGGACTTGCACTACTTGAGATTGTATCCAGGTATTGGTATATTATTATGAAATAAAGTAGCAAAAATTGAGATTTCTAAATAATCTACTCACATATGCTTGAAAGGAATAAAAAGACAGTTCTGTATTGTGTAGCATGAGATAGTGCCTATCGTGGTTTTCTTCCCTTCAGCATTATTTACTTTTATTACTGCCTGAGTTGGAAGTACTCACACCCGACTCCCTGCACCTTGTGTGCAGATCCAGGTACATCACAGCAAGGCTGATTCTATTGCGGCTCGGGAGTGCTTTTGGACAGTCGAGGTAGCTGCCAGCGTTCGCAGGACCTGATTCTCCAGTTTGTCTGTATTTTGTTCTGATCATCCCACACTTGTGCAGAGTTATATTCACTATTTACACTTTGTATACTCTGTAGAGGCTCATGACTCTTGACCCTTCGGTCTATGGGAGTTGGCACATGTTGGGACTTGGTTCCTCTGTTTCGATATATATCTATCCCTGTTGTGCTTAAATTGGATAAAGTGAGCTTGTGGCTCCGTGGTTATTGTTGATTGGTCGGGCCGGCCTAGCAGTGTGCTTGGGCGCCATCACGACTAGATTTGGGGTCGTGACAAGTTGGTATCAGAGCCTAGGTTTACTAGGCCTCATGAGTCTTGAGCCGGTTAGTAGAGTCTTGTGGATCGGTACGGGGACGCCTGTACTTATCCTCGGGAGGCTGCGAACCTTTAGGAAACACTTCACATTTCTTGGAATTCTTATCGTGCGTACTTGATTCAGCTTGAGATACATTTTTGAAATTCCTTCCGCACGTCTGTGTACGCATCGAGCGCTCAGTAATATAATTGCCTTATGGCTTGTGATTTCTCCGAACGAGGGGAGAGATATAATCTCTGTGAGTTCATGTTGGGCCAGTCGGGATGACTTGAGGCTGGACCTTGTTTATGACTTGAGCATTGAGGTGCTGATTTTGTGAGTGGTGGCAATAGATAATGTACTGAGGGTTTGAAATCCCGTATTTTTGCACTATACAGTGCTGTACTGAGATGGAATACGCGTCATGTGACGAGCGTGGTGGTATTGTGACTGGGTATTTGGACTTGATCCTTCCCAATTGATAAATTAATGTGTAAAGTGACTAAGACTGGGCTTATATCTATGTACTTGGGCTAGTAGCCATGCTTGGGGCCTTGTGCTGATCTGTAGAGTATTAGGGAGGCTTACTAATGGATGAGCTGTTAAATTTTCGACTCTTGTCTAATCTGTTGTGTAGCCCCGAGCTATGGGCGTGGTGAATATTTGTCATATCTCGTAATTGGAAGGTAAAATGCCTTATGTGTAGTGGAACAAGTTTAAACTCGGGAAGACTAAAGTGATTTTGCTATGTGTATCCTGGTGGAAGGTATTGTGATGAAATGCTAAATTGAGAAGAAGTAGGAGGGTTGATCCTCATGTGTAATTGAAAGGTATTTGATATGTGTTATGATTCGAGCAGGTACAACGCAGGTTCAAGTATAAATTATGATAATATGATTCGTATAGTATTGAGATTCAATGTTGTTGAAATACATTGTGATATCTTGTTGAGTTGTGGATGTATTGTTAGAATGGTTTGGTGATTCTCTGGCAGGTGGATAGGCCAATTTACAAAGGAAACTCTGCCGAAATTTTTGGAAAATTTGGGACTTAGAAAGATTTCTGTCACCTAAAGAGAGTGGGCTTATTGGTGGTGCATGTATATCCGCAAGAATTGCAGAAGAGCTAAGGTCTCTGATGATTCGAGTCTCTGTCAAAGCTTGAAAAGGACTTGAGTTTAATCTAACTAGAACTTTGTGGCATCATTTGAGTAGGAATGCTATGAGTAGCTAGAAGTGCCTTGATGTATGGCTCCGTGCCAAGTTGGGGAGGTTGTTGTTGGTTAACTGATTGCACTGTTGTGTGTTGTGTTGGCTCTGTCTCTAAGTATGTTGGGAAAATTCTAATAAAAGTTATAGTGCTTCGTAGATGTGAAGAAATACTAGGATGTTGTGAACTTATGTTGGTAAAGAATATTCACCGTATAGAAAAGAAAGATAGTTGATTGTATCCGTAAGTAATCATGTTCTGCGATGTCAGAGTTCTAACAAAACACGAGTGGTTCTAATCAATAGGACAGTTGAATTACAGCTTAATAAGGGTGAATGATGTCCGAGAATGGTTTTGCAGTGTTCAAGATTTTGCTTGTAACAGTCAGGTGCCTTAAGATTTGTGTATGTGGCTAAAAATGGCGGTTTCGTTAGAGAAGATCAAGGCTTGTGTTATATCATGTGAATGACGGGATTCTAGGTATCCGTATTGGGAAGTAATGATGACAATTTAAAAATCGCGGGAAGTTCATCAAAATAAAGTGTGGTAGAATGTGGTACTTCTGGGAAACATTGAGAGAGTATTCGGTGGCCTATGGGTCTTAGACCGTGTGGTCTTGTGTACGAGTCTTGTGAGGTAAAAAGGGGTTGAGGCATTGTCGTACTACAGTATAGACTGATATGAAATTAATGATGAATCAGAAAGGAAACTGGGTAAATGGAACAACTTGTTAATAAACCAGAATGGTATAAAAAGGAATACGATTGATTCCTGGTATGTGGTTGAAGTAATGAGTCTTGCAGGCATTGTGCTGCAAAGCTCTTGAGTGCTGGCAGTTGTGTAACTTGATATAGGTATAAGGACTCAGTCCTGGCAGTTAAACTTTTGCAATGAATGGGAAGAAATAGTTTGTGATGTGTTTTATCATGGTTTGAAGATGAGTATATTCTTATCGATATGCGAAGCGTGGAATGTGTAATGAGTTTTCTTCTATATGGGATCACGAAAGTCCTTGACTAGTTGAGTGCGCCGATGTTGAGGCGGAGGAAAGGGATATGAATTTCCATGCTGTCTTAGTGTGATATGGTATACACGATGTGTTATGGAAAGTTGATAATGGTATATTCTAGGTTTTGAGATCAGTTCATAATATATGGGAAGTCAATAAAATTATTGAGCGGCGCGGACAACTGCAGGTGAATTAAGAATCGATCTTTCTGATGATTTGGCAGGGTATATGGTGCAAAGGGACAAGGTAATGTAAACTGATAATATCCAGTGGTATGGTGGTATTCTCTTGTTGGATCGACTAAAATAATTGAGTCGTAGATGGCATAGTGAAATTTTTGAATGGCCGTCGTGGTATGAATGGACGCTTGATGTGCGTTATGTATATGTACGGTGAAATACGGAATCAAGCATAGTGATTCATATGTTATATATGTGTAGGAGACTTGAAATTCTCGTTAATCCGCCTATGCAGTGGTTGTATATCGTGTGCATCGGCACCGTTTTGTGATTATTGGAAATCGGAAGCCTTAGAGGCTCTCTCTTGACTTGATAAAACGAATTCGGATTATGATACTCGATTGTTGACTGGTTGTCATGGGTCCGATTGTCTAGACTAATGTGATATGGACTATGTCGGAAACATGTCGCAAACTGCATGGCAGAGCGCATCAGATCATGCTCCAGCAGGGTGGATGTACCTTAGGGCTAGCGGACGGCTGGTAGGTATTGCTTTGTTAGTTGGGCCTTCGTGGCGGATGTCAATGTAGAGGTATCTACCATTGATTCAGTTCCGGTATTGAGGAACTTTGTCGGATGAGTTTCATGTGACCGAGCTCGAGGCCATATATACATGTTTGTTGCAATGAGCAACTTGAGTCGATGTGCATTCCCTTTTGCTAGATTTATGCGTGGATCGGGTGGCACGCCGCCACGGGTATGGTATCTGGATCGGGTGGCACGCCGCCACGGGTATGTCATTGGAGCGGGTTGCACGCCGCAACAGTGTAATGTGAAAATAGAGTTAGTTATATCTTACCTTGTATACAATAGTTCCTAGCTTCCGAGGAATAGTCCGTATTGGTTTCGCTCGGGGAATAGCACATCGGTTGTGTCTTTTCGGGATTTGATAGCGTATATCTATCGTATCACCACGGGTGAGGTTGATTGCTTGGGTTCAAGACCTAGATCTATGCGTGGCTAACCGTTTAGAGCTTAGTGGCTTGAGGTGTTTCATGAGTAATAATGTTGGGGTAGAATCACGAATCGTGGCAAGGCCACATGATGTGATGACCTTTCAAGAATGAGTCGTGCACTCCATTCCTATGATGTGAGATGGGATCTCGGTTATATATTATGATGGTACAAAGGAATTGAATTACAGCCCTGTTGTTGGAGTCAGTTGTCATAATTTGAGTATGTTTAGATGTTTCTATTGGAGCTCGTGTTGTGCTCATCGTGGCTTAGGCCGGTGCTGAGGTGTCATATCACCAGTGCGGTGTGTTATAATCGAAATGATCGTCGAAGCCAATAATGAGTGTGAGTATATGTGATTTGAGCTAGTTAGAAAGGCAATACCGAGATTTGGCTTCGAATTTTGTTGTAGTATCAATTAAAAGGGAAATGGATTCATGAATGGTTGACATGAGAGATGGGTTCGATATATCGCGTGTGCGGTTGCCGTTGGCAGGATATGAAGGTGTTGGAATAAGACTCTATCTAATAAAAAAGGTTTTTCAGTAGGTATTTGGTTATCGTGGGAAATTGTTGTGATTAGGGATTATTGTTCCGAGTGATTGGGTTGTTTGACACATCATATTATCTCACCGAGGTGGCGAGTATGGACTATTACAGTTGGATCGTGTGTATCCTGAGTATAGGCATGGGATTAGCATATGGCATATGATTTCAGAAAGTACAATGTGATTTATGGTTCAGATGGTCTGTGAGATTTTGACTATGTGGTGTTTTCGGACTTATGTGAGATAGGGTGACGTATGATCACCCGGATATATGCTTGGTAAGGTCATTCGGCTATTGGGTGGCTTCTAGTATAACTCTGAGTCCGCTCGAGGACGAGCGTTTGTTTAAGTTGGGGAGAATGTAACGACCCGACCCGTCGTTACGAAAATTACCACCCCGTTATGTTGCATTTACATATCTTATGCTTTTATATCCGTGTTAGAACCTATCGGATGAGTTAGGAATGAATTGAATTGAAAATGAAGCAAATAGCATATTTGAAGGAAGTTTGAATATGGAAAGTCAACCTAGAGTTGACTATTGAGTTAGAGTGCTCGGAATCAGATGCTGATGATTCGACTAGTTTCGGGGGATCATTTATGACTTAGGAGAGCAATCGGAATTGAATTTGGAGGTCCGGTGTAGTTTTAGGCTTGAATTGGCTAAGGTTGAATTTTGGCGAAATCCGAATGGTAGGTGAGATTTTGATCCGGGAGTCGGAATGGAATTCCGATAGTTGTAGTAGCTCCGTTAGGTGATTTTGGATATGCCTGCAAATTTTCAGGTCATTCGGACGTCGTTTGGTCGGGTTTTTGATTGAATGAGCAATTCGGAAATTTTGAAGAAACTTAGGCTTGAATTAGTGTGTAATTGGTGATTTTGATGTTTAGGATGGTGTTTTTATGTTATGAGCAAGTTTGAATGAGGTAATGTGATATACTCGTGGCTTTGATTGAGGTCCCGGGGGCCTCGGGGTGATTTCGGATGGCTAACGGGAATTTTTGAGTTGAAAAATGCAGCAGAAAAATTGCAGAGAAATTTTGTTCTATGCGATCGCAATGCTCTGATGCGATCGCATAGTGTTAGCTACAGTACCCAGGATTTTGTTCTATGCAATCGCATAGTGTTAGCTACAGTGCCCGGAGAGTTTGTTCTATGCGATCGCAATTCTCTGATGCGATCGCATAGTGTTAGCTACAGTACCCAGGATTTTGTTCTATGCAATCGCATAGTGTTAGCTACAGTGCCCGGAGAGTTTGTTCTATGCGATCGCAATTCTCTGATGCGATCGCATAGTGTTAGCTACAGTACCGGACAGAATGTTAAAAACATTTCAATCGCGAAAACAACCCATTTTTCCACCATTTTTGGCCGTTCTTGAGAGCTTTTGGACGGGAATTGAAGGGATTTCGACGGGGAATCGTTGGAGGTAAGTTTTATGAGTTAAATACATGTTTTTATACAAGAATCATCCATGGAATTCATGAATCTATAGCTAAAAATCAAGAAAATAGGGCTTGGAGCAAAAACCTTAAATTTAGGATTTGAAGGACCGTTTTTGGTCCGAATTGGGAGTTCTTGGTATGTACAGACTCGTGGCGAGATGAGGATTCCGAAAATGTGAATTTCAGAATTTTTCGAGATGTGGGCCCAGGGCTCGGGTTTTGCAAATTTCGTGATTTTTGATATTTTTCGAGTTCTTTCGATTGGGTTATGTTCCATTAGCCTATTTTGATATATTTGTACTGATTTTGACTAGTTTTGACGTGCGTGGATGCCGGTTCGAGGAGCTAAGGTGTCGCGGGCATGAGTTTTCGTCGGTTCGAGGTGGGTAATACTTATAAATGATGTCCTGAGGGTTAGTAAACCCCGGACTTGCACATCTTAGTGTTGTGTTGAGGTGACTTGCACGCCGGATAACGGGCGTGGGGTAGAGCACCATTGGGGATTGTGACTTGGTCCGTCCCGCGTAATAAATAATAAAACCTAATTGTTGAAGTGAATTGGACTAATTATCATGTTTGGGCTTCGTGCCAAATTATTTGAGTCCTTCAGGGATTGGTATCACTGTTTTGATAACACTGTGCATATTTTATTCTAATTTAAGGTTTTAAATGGTATTTTTGCTATTTAGCATTCTTATAAGGTTATGAAAAACTTGAACAAGGTCTTAATAATATTTTAGTTGTGAGCTAATGTGATATTGTTGCCCGTAGGGCTTTTCTTGATTATTTGTTAGACTGATTGGGGCCGAGGGCCATATGTTAGGGCATGACATTTTATGTGAGCATATGCATACACATGCATGGATCGGACTGCACGCCGCAGTGGTATACGGATCGGGCTGCGCGCCGCAGGAGGTGTGATATTAATATTGTGCTTGGGCTGTAGGAGCCCCTCCGGAGTCTGAACCCCCACAGTGAGCACGGGTACCCAAATTGGATCGGGCTACGCGCCGTAGCGGTCATATGCATTGCATGGCATACATACATTGGTTTACGTGTACTACGTGGCATAACATTCAGCACTCATACATTACTGGCACACATGCATTAGTTGCCTTATTGACCAGATCTCCTGGTGTAAATTGATAAGGAGTGCTGAGCCCGAGGGGCTGATTTGAGTGCGGACTTGCACTACTTGAGATTGTATCCAGGTATTGGTATATTATTATGAAATAAAGTAGCAAAAATTGAGATTTCTAAATAATCTACTCACATATGCTTGAAAGGAATAAAAAGATCGTTCTGTATTGTGTAGCATGAGATAGTGCCTATCGTGGTTTTCTTCCCTTCAGCATTATTTACTTTTATTACTGCTGAGTTGGAAGTACTCACACCCGACTCCCTGCACCTTGTGTGCAGATTCAGGTACATCACAGAAGGGCTGATTCTATTGCGGCTCGGGAGTGCTTTTGGACGGTCGAGGTAGCTGCCAGCGTTCGCAGGACCTGATTCTCCAGTTTGTCTGTATTTTGTTCTGATCATCCCACACTTGTGCACGGTTATATTCACTATTTACACTTTGTATACTCTGTAGAGGCTCATGACTCTTGACCCTTCGGTCTATGGGAGTTGGCACATGTTGGGACTTGGTTCCCTGTTTTAAATATATCTATCATTGTTGTGCTTAAATTGGATAAAGTGAGCTTGTGGCTCCGTGGTTATTGTTGATTGGTCGGGCTGGCCTAGCAGTGTGCTGGGCGCCATCACGACTGGATTTGGGGTCGTGACATCCCTCAAGCTAGGATAGAACAAACACTTACCTCGAATGTTTATGAACAATTCAATCCGTGGAAATGTCTTTTTCTTTCAAATTTGGCTCCAATCCAATCGTATCTATACACAATTGAGTTAATATCATCAATACTACTCAACAAACTAATTTTTAAGACCAAATACAACTTTTACAACATTCTGCCCGGAATAGTGAATTTCAACCCCGAGCCCACATGGTCGGAACTCGGGGTTCGGACCAAATTCCGGTTACCCATCCCCTCACGAGTTCATGTATATGATTTGTTTCAAAATCGGACCTCAATTCGAGGTCTAATTTCCCAATTTATGAAAAACCCTATATTCTAACAAAAACAAGAAATTCTACCATGAAAACCTTTGATTTCTATTGAAAAACATGTTTAATGATGTTAGGAATTGAAAGAATTAAGTAAAAAGTGACTTACAATTGTTTTGATGAAGAAGGAATCCGTGAAGAATCGCAAATGGGTGTTTTTATTTTATAAAAAGTGAAGAAATAAACAGAAAATCGTGTTTTACAGGGCTCTGTGTTCGCATTTGCGAACATGGGTTCGCAATTGCGAACCCCGACCAATTTCTAGAGTTTGAAAAATAAGCTAAGGTTGGGAAGTTCGCATTTGCGAACTTTTGTTCGCATTTGCGAACACTGGCAGGAAAGGGGAGTGTTCGCATTTGCGAACTAATGTTCGCATTTGCGAACACAGGCAGTAAAGGGCATTGTTCGCATTTGCGAACAAGGCTGGAATTGGGTATGTTTGCTTTGCGAACTATGGTTCGCATTTGCGAACATAGGCAGGACAAGGGGATGTTCGCATTTGCGAACAAGGCTGGGTCATGAGGGGCTTCGCATTTGCGATCACGGTTCGCATTTGCGAGCCCTGCCTTGTTCTGCCACCTTCGCAATTGCGAGAAATGCTTCGCAATTGCGAAGCCAACAGCTGGGTGAAAAACCAGCAGTGCAAAAATTCAGAATTTAATCCAACGGCCTATCAAATCTTTACCCGAGCCCCCCGGGCTCCAAACCAAACATGTACACAACCTCAAAAACACATTATGAACTTGTTCGTGCGATCACATCGCCAATATCACATCGTTTTCATCAAATCAAGCCTCAAATTCATGATTTTCATACTTTTGGTTTTCAAAACTTTCAAACTTGGAACTCAAGGTCCAAAACATCTCAAACAACATCCGAATGTCACCAAACTTTACGGAAATCACATATATAATATTTAAGACTTGTACCAGGCGTCGGAACCAAAATACGAGCCCGATACCAAGGTCAATTAATTCATTTCCTTTAACAATTAAATCAAAAATAATTTCATAGCAAAATTCATAACTTGGGCTCTAGGCATCAGAATTCGACTCCGGACGCATGTCCAAGTCCCATATTTTCCTACGGACCTTTCGGGACCACCCAATCTCGGGTCCGGATCCGTTTACCAAAAATGTTGACCGAAGTCAACCATATCAATATTAATATCATTTTTATCCACATTTCTCATAGAATTCATATTTTCTATCACAAAATCTTTCCGACTACATGCTCGGATTGTGCACGTAAATCGAGGCAACATGAAATGAGGTTTTCAAGGCCTCAGAAGCTCGAAATGATTAATAAAATAAGTGATGACCCTTTGGGTCGTCACAACAATATTGCAGAGAAAGAGAGAGAGGAAATTCTTATTGAATTTTGGGATGATTTACAATGGGGTAAGACCCCTCTATTTATAGGAGAAATATGACTCAGTCACAAAGTAAATTCTCCACAAGATAGACATTCAATCCAAATAGAATTATAGACATTCACTCCAAAAAGAATTCTATTCTTAACAAGTATATTGTACTCTACCAATTTATTGGATAGGAAGCCCGGGAGAGACAATAAAGTTATCTTCGTGGAACCTGTAAGTTATGGATTCAAGTTGTAAAATTAATCATTAGTGGTTATACGAAGATAAATGGTCTATATCACATTCTTTGGAGTGCGGCCCTTCCCTGAATCTTGCACGAACGATGGATGCTTAAAAACAAGTATTGCAAAATCCAAAATTTAGAAGTTAGACATTAATTTCAGTAGGGTGGGATTGTAACGAAGGCCCAAGATTTGTGACGACAAATAATTAATTAGGGTGGAAATAATGGGTGTGGGGGTTGGGGGAGAATTGCAGCGGTACCCAATTTTTATGCCACTTTTTAACATATACCCTATTTTAAAAATTATTGATTTCGTAACCATTTAATAGAAAATCCGTGTTAATATGACCATTATACCCCTTTCAAAGCATATAAAAATGTGTCTCTCCTCCGTATTCACATATTCAAATGACAGATCTCTTCCGTATCTCCTCCATTAGTCAGTTCCTCTTGAGCATGTCGTAAGTATTCAAATTCCATATTCAAATTTAAATTTAAATACATTGTAAGTATTCAAATTCATCTCTAGTATTCAAAATAGATTTTGAATTATATGTTTTCTGATTAATTGATTGGAGTTGTTTCACGAATTTCATTGAATTAAGTTAAATTTCATATTCAAATTCAAATTCATCTCCATAATTCAAATTATTTTCTGATTAATTCACTGAATTGTACTTTAATGTGTGATATGTTACTTGAACTTCGGCCAACCAGTTGGAGTTTTTTTGTTATTACTTAAAAACTTAAGGAGGAGGCTGAAGTTTTGCAAATACACTATCTAAATTAAACAATCATAATGCACTAAAACAACTTCGGCCAACCAGCTGAAGTTTATTTGGTATTACTCAAAAACTTTAGCAGACGACAGAAGTTTTTCACATAGAATGGATAAAATAAAAAAATCATATTGCACTAAAAAAATTTCGGCTAACCAGCTGAATTTTTTTTTATTACTGAAAAACTTCAGCAGGCGGCAGAAGTTTTCTACATACAATGACTAAATTAAAAAAAAAATCATATTACACTAAATAAACTTCGGCCAACCAGCTGAAGTTTTTTCTTATTATTTAAAAATTTAAGTAGGAGACTGAAGTTTTGCACTTATACTGGCTAAATTAAAAAAATCATAATGCACTAAAAAAACTTCGGCCAACGAGCTGAAGTGTTTTTGTTATTACTTAAAAACTTAAGCAGGAGGCTGAAGTTTTTCGCCTACACTAGTTAAATAAAAAATCATAATGAACTAAAAAAACTTCGGCCAACCAGCTGAGTTATATACTTCATCCTACTGAAGTTATTTAGTTCATTTCATGCACTGCCTAATAATTAGTTTTTATTAATTCCTGTTGCAGTTATATAGGTCATTTCATCTGCTATTTTTCGAATTTAAGTAGAATAAATATTAAAATAATGCAAAAAAACTTATAACAAACACTTAAAATTCATTAAAACATAATAAAACATAAAAAGAAATTACATAAAAAAAAAATTAATCGTCCATTCTATCATCATCATCATCGTCGCTTCCAGGTGGACGAGTATCTTCATCAGCAAGATTGTCAAATCTTGCATACATCATAAGCGTGTCAAGCTTGTTGTAAATTTCTTCGAGCTCCCTATCGTAGTTTTCTATGATCTGATCAAGCTTCAACTCAAGTGCCTCAATTATGTCTTCCTTGATTTCATCCATTATTTGCCTATTGACAACATCCATTTTTCTACTTTCTGAATTTGATATCTGCTAGAATATATGTGTTTGAGTGAATAAACTGAGAAGGAATATCGTCCTTATATAAGGGGAAAAATATATGAAAAGGCAAAAATGAATTTTAAAGGTTGTCTAATTAAAAGCGTGTATGAATATGATATGAATGTATTTATTACACTAACACATACCCCCAAACTAAATATAATTACTACTTTAATTGTATAGGTTAATGGTGTATTCTATTCAATTAATGCTGAAACGTGCTATCGTTTTCTGTAAAAAGCTTCGGATTAATGTCCTGAAGTTTTTTAGTTCATTTGTAAAATATTTAGCACTTATCTACTGAATATTCTCCCCAGCAATTATGAATCATCATGATAAAAAAACTTCAGCTGATTGGCCGAAATTATTAAGGTTATCTCTAAAAACTTTAGCAGTTATAAGTTGAAGTTTTCTTTACATAATTGATTAATTATGTGATACATCTTTTTCCAAAAAAACTTCAGTAGAAGATGCCTAAGTGAGTTAGTTATTTTGTAAAAACTTAAGCACATACAACATAAATTGTGACGACTCGGCCCGTCGTCACGGGAATTACCACCCCGTTATATAATAATTACATGTTTTATGCTTTTACATCAGTGTTAGAGCTTATCGGGTGAGTTAGGAGTGAATTGGATTGAAAATGAGGCATATAGTCTTTTTGAAGGAAACTTGACTATGGAAAGTCAACATAGAGTTGACTATGTAGTTAGAGGACTCGGAATCGGATTCTGATGATTCGGGTAGTTCCGGGAGGTGATTTGTGACTTAGGGGAGCGATCGAAATTGAATTTGGAGGTCCGGTGTAGAAATAGGCTTGAATTGGCCAAGGTTGAATTTTGGCGAAATCCGATCGGTAGGTGAGATTTTGAACCGGGGGTCGGAATGGAATTCCAACAATTTCTATAGCTTCGTTATGTGATTTTGGATATGTCCGCAAATTTTCAAGTCATTCGGACGTCGTTTGGTCGGGTTTTTGATCGAATGTTAGTTTCGGAAGTTTTGAAGAAACTTAGGCTTGAATCCGTGTGTAATTGGTGATTTTGATGTTTAGGATGGTGTTTATGCTTGGAACAAGTTCGTATCGTATTTTAGAGTATGTTTGTGGTTTTCGTTGGAGTCCCGGGGGCCTCGGGGTGAATCCGGACCATCATCCGGTATTTTTGGAACATGAAAAGTATGCTGTAAATTGGAGGTCGCTAGGCACAATTTAAGCCTTCGCGTTCGCGAGGGCTAGGCCCGCGTTCGCGTAGGCTGGGGCATCTTGGTCAACGTGTTCGCGTAGAGTAAAAATCCGGAGATTGGGGAGTTGGCCTTCGCGGACGCGTGACTTCACGTCGCATTCGCAGTGAAGAAAAGGGCTAAGGCATCGCGTTCGCGTGAGGGGCATCGCGAACGCGATGAAAGAATTGGACTGGCAGTGAATTAAAAACCAGAAAAGAACCAGTCGCGGGTTTCACACCCCAAAACACCATTTTTGAGTTCTAAGAGAAGGTATTGACGGGAGATTGCCGGGAAATCATTGGGGTTTCGTCGGAGGTAAGTTTTGTGGCTTAATTACATCATTTTAACATGAAATCCTTGGTTAATTCTCTGTAAATGAAAGATTAAAGGTGGGTTTGAGCCCTAGGCCTAAAATTGAAGAAAAACACTGATTTGAGTGGGAAAATGGAGTCCGATTTTGATAAATTTTATATGCCTAGACTCATATTAAGATGAGGGTTCCGAATATGTGACTTTTGTAATTTTTCAAGAAGCGTACCGAACGTCGAGTTTTGGCAACTTTGCCATTTTTGGTGTAAATCGAGTTGTATTGATTGGGTGTTGTCCTATTGGCCTAGTTTGTTGTGTTTCTACTGTATTTGATCAGATTCTACGCGTGCGGAGCTTGATGTTCGTGGCAAGGGCATCGCGGTGTAGTCGTCGCGCTGTATTGAGTTGAGTAATAGATGTGGGTGATGACCAGTGGGTTCGAAACCCCCGTATACCACTTTGTGACGCTATATAGCGCACGTACTCTCTTGTGAGTGCGGGGTCGATTGTGATTGGGGACTATGGCTTAGTCCGAATTGTTGGCACTGTGTTATGATATTGGCTATTCTTGAGCCGTCGAACCTCCTCCTCGGATGGTTTCATACTATATTGTGATATTGGCTACTCTTGAGCCGTTGAACCTCCTTCTTGGACGGTTGAGTATACTTGTGGACTGTGAGCCAGTATTGGATCCCGCGAGGATCGTTATCATTGTCTTGTGATATTGACATGCTAGTTTACTACCAGTCTGTAACTATTACTGTTATCATGATTTTCCAATCTCTGGAACTTTGATATTATCGTTTTCAACTGAAAAATGATAAAAGAGTTTTCAAAACCACTTTTGAGCCTGCAATGCTGCATTTGCATATTAGCTGACTGGTAGTGGATCGGGCTGCATGCCCCAACGTATATTCATGATATTGTGCTTGGGCTGTAGGAGCTCCTCCGGAGTCGGATCCCCTCCGGAGTCTGAACCCCCACAGTGAGCACGGGTACCCAAATTGGATCGGGCTACGCGCCGTAGCGGTCATTTCATGCATTGCATTGCATTTAGCAACATCTGCTAGCCGTTATACTTGTTGATATTGTTGGTTCTCTACTGTTGATATTGAACTGTTACAGGGTATTGGTTACTGTCACACTAGTTGAGTGCGTCGATGTTTGCGGCGTAGGAAAGGGATATGAATTTCCATGTTGTCTTAGTGTGGTATGGTATATGCGATGTGTTATGGAAAGTTGATAATGGTATATTCAAGGTTTTGTGATCAGTTCATAATATATGGGGAGTCATTAAAATTATTTAGCAGCGCGGGCGGCTGCAGGTGATTTAAAGAATCGATCTTTCTGGTGACTAAAGAAAATGGTACTGCTATTCTAGTAATTTGGCGGGGTATATGGTCCAAAAGGACAAGGTAATGTAAACTGATAATATCCAGTGGTATGGTGGTATTCTCTTGTTGGATCGACTATAATAATTGAGTCATTGATGGCATAGTGAAATTTCTGAATGGCTTTCGTGGTATGAATGGACGCTTGATATGCGTTATGTATATGTACAGTGGAGTACGGGATCAGGCATTGTGATTCATGTGTTATATATGTGTTGGAGACTTGAAGCTCTCGTTAGTCCGCCTATGCAGTGGTTGTATATCATGTGTATCAACACCGTTTTGTAATTATCAAAAATTGGAGGCTCTAGTGGCTTTCTCTCTCAACTTTATATGACAAATTTGAATTATGATACTTGATTGCTGAGTGGTCATTATTGGGACAGGTTGTCTAGACTAATATGATATGGACTATGATGGTAGGGCACAAATTGCATAGCAGAGTGCATCAAAGTATGCTCTAGCAGGGTAGTTGCACCTCAGGACCAGCGGACGGCTAGTGGGTATTGCTTTGTCAGTTGGGCCTTCGTGGCGGATATCAGTGCAGAGGTTTCTACCATTGATTTAGTTCTGGTATTGAGGAACTTTGTCGGATGCGTTTCTGGTGGCCGAACTTGAGGCTATATATATATGTTTACCATAATGAGCAACTTGACTCGACGCGCATTTCTTTAGCGAGGGTTCTATATGGATCGGGTGGTGCGCCGCCATAGGTACGGTTATATTGGATCGGGTGGCACGCTGCCACGGGTATGGTATCTGGATCGGGTGGCACGCCGCCACGGGTATGTCATTGGAGCGGGTTGCACGCCGCAACAGTGTAATGTGAAAATAGAGTTGGTTATATGTTACCTGGTATACAATACTTCCTAGTTTCTGAGGAAAAATCCGTATTGAGTATCGTTTGGCGAATGGCACATCGGTTGTGTCCTTTTAGGATTTGATAGCATACATTAATTGTTTCACCGTGGGTGAGATTGATTGCTTGGGTTCAGACCTAAATATGTGCGTGGCTGATCGTTTTGAGCTTGGTAAATTGAGGTGCTTCATGAGTAATAGTGTTTGGATAGAATCATGAATCGTGGCAAGACCACGTGATGTTATGAACTTTCGAGAAGGAGTCATGTACTCTATTTTTATAATGCGAGACGCGATCTCAGTTCTATGTTATGATGTTATCGAAGAATTGAATTACAGCTCTCTGGTTGAAGACAGTTGTCATGATTGAGTATGTTCAGATGTCTTTATTGGAGCCTGTATTGTGCTCGTCGTGGCTTAGGCCGGTGTTGAGGTATCATATCACCAGTGCGGTGTGTTATAATCAATTGATCGTTAGAGCCAATAATGAGTGTGAGTACATGTGATTTCAGCTGGTTAGAAAGGTAATATCGAGGTTCAGCTCCGTTAAAAAAGGAAATGGATTCATGAATGGGTGACCTGAGAGGTGGATTCGATATATCGCGTGTTCAGTTGCCTTGGGCAGTATATGAAAGTGTTGGAATAAGACTTTTGCTATTGAAAAAGGTTTTTTCAGTTGGTATTCGGTTATCGTGGGAAATTGTTGTGATTAGAGACTATCGTCTCGAGTGACTGGGTTGTTTGATACATCATGTGACCTCACCCGGAGCGGTGAGTATGGCTTATTGCAGTGGATTCTAGTGTATCCTGGGTATAGGCATGAGATTAGCAATTCGTATATGATTTCAGAAAGTACAATGTGGTTTATGGTTCAGATGGTCTGTGAAATTTCAGCTATATCGTATTGTCCGACTTATGATAGATAGGGTGACGTGGTATCACCCCGAATATATGCTTGGTAAGGTCATTCAGCTATTGAGTTGCAACTAGTACCACTCTGGTACGCTCGAGGACGAGCGTTTGTTTAAGTTGGGGAGAATGTGATGACTCGGCCTGTCCTCACGGGAATTACCACCCCGTTATGTTGTAATTACATGTTTTATGCTTTTATATCAGTGTTAGAGCTTATCGGGTGAGTTAGGAGTGAATTGGATTGAAAATGAGGCATATAGCCTTTTTGAAGGAAACTTGAATATGGAAAGTCAACCTGGAGTTGCCTATGTAGTTAGAGGGCTCGGAATCGGATTCTGATGATTCGGGTAGCTCCGGGAGGTGATTTGTGACTTAGGGGAGCGATCGAAATTGAATTTTGAGGTCCGGTGTAGAAATAGGCTTGAATTGGCCAAGGTTGAATTTTGGCGAAATCCGATCGGTAGGTGAGATTTTGATCCGGGGGTCGGATGGAATTCCGACAATTCCTGTCCGGGCGCGTGACTTCACGTCGCGTTCGCGATGAAGAAAAGGGCTAAGGCATTGCGTTCGCGTGAGGGACATCGCGAACGCGATGAAGGAATTGGACTGGCAGTGAATTAAAAACCAGAACAGAACCAGTTGCGGGTTTCACACCCCAAAACACCATTTTTGAGTTCTAAGAGAAGGTATTGACGGGAGATTGCTGGGAAATCATCGGGGTTTCGTTGGAGGTAAGTTTTGTGGCTTAATTACATCATTTTAACATGAAATCCTTGGTTAATTCTCTGTAAATGAAAGATTAAAGGTGGGTTTGAGCCCTAGGCCTAAAATTGAAGAAAAACACTGATTTGAGTGGGCAAATGGAGTCCGATTTTGATAAATTTTATATGCCTAGACTCGTATTGAGATGAGGGTTCCGAATATGTGACTTTTGTAATTTTTTGAGAAGCGTACCGAATGTCGAGTTTTGGCAACTTTGCCATTTTTGGTGTAAATCGAGTTGTATTGATTGAGTGTTGTCCCATTGGCCTAATTTGTTGTGTTTCTAGTGTATTTTATCAGATTCTACGCGTGTGGAGCTTGATTTTTGTGGCAAGGGCATCGCGGTGTAGTCGTCACGCTGTATTGAGGTGAGTAATAGATCTGGGTGATGACCAGCGGGTTCGAAACCCCGGTATACCACTTTATGACGCTGTATAAGCGGCGAGACACGTACTCTCTTGTGAGTGCGGGGTCGATTGTGATTGGGGACTATGGCTTAGTCCGAATTGTTGGCATTGTGTTATGATATTGGCTATTCTTGAGCCGTCGAACCTCCTCCTCGGATGATTGCATACTATATTGTGATATTGGCTACTCTTGAGCTGTTGAACCTCTTTCTTGGACGGTTGAGTATACTTGTAGATTGTGAGCCAGTATTGGATCCCGCGAGGATCGTTATCATTGTCTTGTGATATTGACATGTTAGTTTTACTACCAGTCCGTAGCTATTATTGTTATCATGATTTTCCAATCTTTGGAACTTTGATATTACTGTTTTCAAATGGAAAAAAAATGATAAAAGAGTTTTCAAAACTACTTTTGAGCTCGCGAGGCTGCATTTGCATATTAGCTGACTGGTAGTGGATCGCGCTGCACGCCGCAGCGTATATTCATGATATTGTGCTTGGGCCGCAGTAATATTGTGCTTGGGCTGTAGGAGCCCTTCCGGAGTCTGAACCCCCACAGTGAGCACGGGTACCCAAATTGGATCGTGCTACGCGCCGTAGCGGTCATTTCATGCATTGCATTGCATTTAGCTACATCTGCTAGCTGTTATACTTATTGTTGATATTGTTGGTTCTCTACTGTTGATATTGAACTGTTACAGGGTATTGGTTACTGTCACACCTCCTTTTTTCACCTTTTACCTGTAATGGTGCGAGTGTAAAGGGAGTTTTTCCAATTAAAGGACAATCAAAACGGGATTCACTTATTAAGAGATTCAGAGTCGCCACTTGGGAGATTTATGGTGTCCCAAGTCACCGATTTCAATCCCGAATTGAGGAAAGATTTGACTCTATTTAACGGCCTGCGAACCAGAAATCCAGATAAGGAATTCTGTTAACCTGGGAGAAGGTGTTAGGCATTTCCGAGTTCCGTGGTTCTAGCATGGTCGCTCAACTATCCTTATTCGGCTTAATTATCTGATTTATACCATGTTTTAAATTATGCGCAAATTTTAACTTTCAACCACTTTTGATTATAACAGTATTATTAAAAGAAATATTATTATTAAGGATTGCAACTTTGTAAAAATATCCCGAACCACGTCGCACCAGTGCACCCGTGGTTGTCAATACCTTTTGACTCCGTTGGGATTTGGATTTGAGTCACATAAATATGCACCCGAGTTTAGGGAGATAAGATTATTAAATACACGCTTAAAGGTAATACAGTTTTGTTGTCTATCGAGGAGGCCGTGAAGTTTACTAAACAGCATGTCCCGAATCTCTAGGTATCTTTAACCAAGTATCTAATGGGAACCCCGCAATTTATGTATTATTTGGCGAGACTCGACCCATTTCTTATTTAAAGTCCACCCTTAAGTATTCTATATTTTTCTATTGGTTTTGCCGCTAAAACGAAGAAAGAACTCTAATTGATTTGTCGTTGGACTAAGGTAAATACCCATTGGGCCTAGATTCATATCTTTAACACATTATCCGGTTTAAACTATTTAATAGCCAACAAAATTTATACGATTGATTTCCCTTTTAGGAGTGAAACAATTAACAGGATTGATTCGAAAAACTATGATTTAAACGATTTTAACAGTAAAAAAAACCGCGCGGTTATCTAATAGGGCCATTAATCTAACATAACTCAACCAAAATTCAAATAATGTCAAAATGGTTGTCATGATTCGAACAAGTTAAAGGGCATATAGTTATAGATAATCATCCTCTACCTTTAAAATGCAGAGCAGTATATCATTTTTATTTTAGAATACAATTACGTATTTCTAATCTCATCTTCAACCAAATTTTAACGATAAATTCAATGTGCCTATTGAATCTTTAAGCAGTTCAAATGAAGTGATAACAACATTGGCTACCTAAACAGTATCTTTCAAAATGAATATCCTGGTTTGCATAACTTCTAAATCCATGTAATCTACCTAGTATTTGAGAGATATACACTATATGAAAACTCACTAATCAATTAACAGTCTTAAAGTGTAAAGTATAAAAATGTATAATTACAAAATTAAAGCCCACATCTAATGAACTGATTGCCTAAATTCCGTATTGAATGTCTGACTTTAAGCCCAAAATCAAAGTCAATTATCATGAAAACCTGCTAAACACATTGTACTTAAAACGAGAATCCCAGGATTAAACAGTTGTCTGCTTCATTCCATTGCTAATCTGAGAGATACAGAGCAGATACCTGGAATTTCAACAGCGAATTGCAGGGCCAGAAGGATCAGCAAGCAGTCTGATAACCAACAACAACAGCACACAGAAGCAGTGAGTAAGGATTGAGATAGAGCCCAAGAACCAGATTTAATAAACAGAAAAACCAGCAGTAACTTTTAAAACCCAGCAATTCATGAATTGTTCAATAACTCGAAATCAAATCAACAAGTTGATCCAAAATGCGCTCGAACACCCTCAATTAAATCAACATACACTTGACCCAATCAAATCAATATAAGCTGACCAAATATTGTTCATAACCCTCCAGACATGGATTCACATTCACAACCAAGCGATTACCAATCCTTAACTACCAAGTATTCAACCAAAACAAAACTTGCAATGAACTAGAATGACCAATGAAATTTGAACTCTCACTGTCTCCTATCCAGCTTATGAGACTCTCCAATTATCCCTATCTTTTTGAGAGTATGTTTCTGCTTTTCAATGTAACTATCTCTCTGTTTTTTTAGAATTGTATCTCTCCAGTGTCTTCTCTTTCAATTCTGT
Source organism: Nicotiana noctiflora (assembly GCA_032618575.1). Classification (NCBI taxonomy): domain Eukaryota; kingdom Viridiplantae; phylum Streptophyta; class Magnoliopsida; order Solanales; family Solanaceae; genus Nicotiana; species Nicotiana noctiflora. The sequence goes on from JASVEL010010567.1 coordinate 104,549, forward strand.
TTTCCTTCTGGCTTTATAGACAAAACACAACTCTTTTTAAATTCAAAAGTTCACTTTTATAGCTTGTTTATTTCCTCCCATGTGCACCCCTTAATCTTTTTAATCATTTTTAGCCATTCAGTTTCTGTATCTTCAGCTTTTAAGTATTGAAAAGTAATACCAGCTTTTAATTCTTTATTAAGATCCCAAGTTATTCTCTGATCCTTTTATCATTAACCCATGTTTTCCTATTGTTTTAATTCCTAGCATGGGTATGGACAACTTATTTTTCTATTCGATTCCCTAAAATACCCCATGTTATTCTGTGATTTCCAACTAGTAAAGCCACTAGTTAATTCAATGCCTGTCTTTTCATTTTTTAAAGCCAAGAACCCATCTTATTCTCTGATTCCCACTAGTCAATTGGCTTAATGGTTCACTGGTATTCATCTGACAGACCACTCCACCCTTTTCTCAAATTAGCATTTATAACAAAAGGGAAGAATTCAAGAAATGGGGCAGAATCACATTGGACTACTAAGGTCCAATTCAACTATATCGTACAGGGAATAAATTAACGCAAAACCTAAGGAAGCACACATGAACCCTATCAATACACTGAACGTAATTCAAACTGAATTCATGTGCAAGAACAAAGAACTCACAAAGAGCAAGGGATCCAATCTCACACAGAAACGAGGCAATTTCAAGAAAAATAAAAACTTTTGACCAGAACTATTGGACTATGATCAGGACAGATTAATCGACGAAACGACTCGACAATTTATAGCATATGTCAATCAATCAGAAGAAAATGGACCAAGAAAAAGGTCTGAAAGAGGATGAAAAGCAATGAACAAAAGACGAATTTCAAACCTAATTTAGGAAAATGAATAATCGATTGAACCATTCTAACGAACACTGGAATATTATTCTAACAAGAATCAGAAAAGGATCGAAATATCAACTGGATTATCTTGAACTAAAACCTAAGAGAAGATAATCACATTTTTACACAAACAAAAGAACAAAAATAACAAAGATAAGATTTTCATAAAAAACTCACTGATATTTCGGATTCCAAACAACATGCTCTTCGAAGTTGATTTCAAGTTAGTATTATAGGCTTATTTCTTCAGAAATGGGCCTATAATATTAACTAGAACCCATTCGAGCCTAAAAACTTCAATACAATCTTGGGTCGTTGAATCCTAGATCCGTTATTCGACAAGTTTTACTCGGATTTGAGCCAATTAGGTTAAGGATTAACGACGAGGAAGTCAATGAGATTATTAGGTGCGATTTTGGGATTTATTAGGTAAACTAAGGTTTGACCAAGCTCCTTAGATTCAAGATTCGAGAAGCTTGGCCGTGATTCGAGGAAAACTAATCCAGGGATTGTAGAGAAGGGGTTATGATGGTCATGTGGTGTTGTTTTGGTGGTGTTTGGGATGGTTGCCGTCGGGTTTCAAGCGGTCGAGAAGGAGGGCGGCGCTAGGGTTTTGGGAGTGATTGGTTCGTCTCTCAGAGACGACTGGGGAGGGATTTTGGGCGACTGACCGGGTAATGAGGCTTTGGGGCTTTTTTGGTATACCAAAATACATAGATTAATTTCAGCCGTTGGATCACAAGAATCCAACGGCCAAGATCAGTTATAAAAATAGAAACGGGGTCGTTTGGGTAATTGCAGATTTGGACCGGGTAGTGGGATGGGTTTTGGACAAAATATTTGGGCCTGGGTGGGGTTGTTTTGGGATTGGCCCAAATCCTTTTCTCTTTATTTCTTTACTTTGTTTCTTTTCTTTTATTTTCTTTTTAATTCCTAATTAAAAAAAAACTAAAACTATAAAATACATTACAAAATCAAATTAGTTTATAAGAATACTAATTAAGTTCTTATTAAAATTAAATTAAACTAACATCACATAATTGGGACATTAAATGCTAAAAATACAAAATACATATTTTTTGTGATTTTCTATTTTTGTCAAATAAACTTGATTACTTTCAATTGTAAATTAAATCCTAAGAATGCAAACACAATATATTTTTGTATTTTTCTTAATTTAAACAAACAAACATGCACACATAAAAATACAAATAATAAGAAATTAACACAAAAATCACAAAATTGCGCACAACACAAAGCCATTTTTTTTTTGGAGTAATTCTCATGTAGGGCAAAAATCACGTGCTCACAGTTACAGCTTTACATAGTATGTTGTATTGGGTTTTCTTACCTTCGCTGTCTTACCCCTGCTTATTACCACTGAGTCTGGAAGTACTCACTTTACTCCGTGCACCTTGTGTGCGGATCCAGGTACATCGCAGCAAAGTTGAGTCTATAGCTGCTCAGGAGGTTGCACTTGGACAGTCGAGGTAGCTGCCAGCATCCGCAGGACATGACTCTCCCTTCTAGCTGTCATTTCTTATCTTGTTGTCTTTCCTTTCCGCACTGAGTTTGTTATAAACTTTGTTACACTTATGTTCTTTAGAGGCTCATGACTCTTGACCCTGCGGTCTATGGGAGTTGGTATATTTTGGGACTTGGTTCCCCGTTTTCGATATATGTATCACTGTTGTTTCATGTTTTGATATGATTAAATGGGATAAAGCGAGCTCCTAGCTCCGTCATTGTTATTGATTGGTCATGCTGGCATAGCAATGTGCTGGGCGCCATAACGACCGGATTTGGGGTTGTGACATAAATATTCTTATGTACACTTTCCTAATAGTTGCCACTAAATATGAATCTGCAGGATGAGTTCGATTTGCATTGTTATAACATTCAATAGGAGATGGACTCCTCATTTTAAATACTTGGATCATGATACAAAACTTATTTTACTTACTAAGGACATATCATTCAATACTCTCCTGAAGAAAATTAGTGAAGTTACAAATATTGATTCAACTAGATATCCATTAAAAGTGTGGTTTGATATCAAACTAAATACAAGCAAAGGAATTCTTGTTACTTCAGATGAAGAACTCACTACCAGTATGCATTTGCTTACAACTGATTCAGCCTACAAGAATTGCCATTTTGTCATTGAAAAAATACAACTTTCAAAATCAGCAGCATTCAACCAATCTCTTGCATATGCAATAGATTCGGAGCCTTTTGCTGAGTATGAATATGAAGTACGACTGCCAATAATAGAAGTAGACAAAGGGAAACAACCTTCTAATATTGCATCTCCTTCAAAATACATAGTGCTGCAACAATTAGCCCCTCCGCCAATAAATTCATACCAGTTTCTGATGACCAAGAAGAAGAAGGACAACTAATAATGCAAATTGACAACTACCACGAGATCCAACAAAGCTTTTATTCACCTTCTACAATGATAAATAACAATGAATATGAAGTAAACATGAAACTTATACCGATAACATCACATAGAATTGAAGAAATTGATGAATGTTCTTGTGCTTCTCAGAAATCAAGAAAAAGAGTGAGGAGAAAAGTGAAAGAATCTACATCATGTAAAATTCTATGGCACGATGCGTTGCCCGAGGAAGTAAGAGTTGGATCAATCTTTGAGAACAAAGAAAATATGTTTAAATTTTTCTACAGCTTGGAGATAAATCAAAAAGTTGAATTCACTGATGTTAGATCATGTTCCAAGAGATACGAGCTAAAATGTATTGAGGACAAATGTGGTTGGAATGTACGTGCTACCAGAATAAAAAATTCCACACTGTTCAAGGTGATAAAATATCATAACATCCATGAATGCTCGGTTGATGCAAGAAAATCAGATCAGAAGCATGCTACATCAAATTTTATAAGCGAACAAATTATAGAACATGTTCAAGACAAAAAGATAGAGGTTACACCAGCTTTTGTAGAAAATGAAATGAAAAAAAAATTTGGAATTGACATTGGTTATCACAAGGCATGGCGTGCTATTCAAAAAGTTGTTGCTTGCATAAGGGGAACACCTGAAGAGAACTACCAAATTCTTCCTTCATACCTACACATGATTGTAACGATCCGGCCGGTTGTTTTTGGAATTTACGCCCCGATACCCTATTAACTATTTTTTTCAAGTTTATTTCTACTATTTCAGTTTGTCGGGACGTTCGGTATTAGAATTTGGAGTATTTTGGGACACTTACTCCCTAAATGAGAGCTTAAGAGTTGAAAAATAGTCCGCATTCAGAACAATGTGAAGAAGACATCAGAATGGAAATTCGATGATTCCTTTAGCTCCGTTAGGTTATTTTGGGGTTGGAAGCATATTCAGAATGTAATTTAGAGGTCCATAGCTCATTTAGGCTTGAAATACCGAAGTTTGAATTTTTTGAAGTTCAGATCTGATAGTGAATTTTGATCCGAGGGTCGGTTTGGAATTCCAGAAGTTGCTATAGCTTCGTCTTGTCATTTTGGATATGTGTGCAAAATTTCATGTCATTCGGACAATATTTGAATAGGTTTTTGATCGAAAGTATATTTGGTTAGAATTTGAAGTTCATATGTTTGAATCTTGGCTTAAATCGTATTTCCGGCGTTGTTTTAGGTGGTTTAAGAATTGGTGCAAGTTTGTATGATGTTATAGATTATGTCTGTAGGTTTGGTTAAGGTCCCGGGGGACTCGGATGTGTTTCAGATGCTCAACGGAGCAATTTGAAGTTGGAAATTATTGCAGAATAATTGTAGGTCAGGTCCCTTCTACGTGTTCGCGTAGAAGCATCGCGTTCGCGTAATGTTCCCTTCCCCCTTCATCCCGATCACGATAGCTCCACCGTTTTCGTGCAGCGTAACCTGGAGGGGTGCCCATTTTTATTATACGCGGTCGCGTTTGTAGCCACGTGTTCGTGAAGCCCTGTTCTCCCTTTTAACACGTTCGCGTCACCCTGTTACGTGTTCGCGAAGCATTGTTTCCCAAACCCTTCGCGTTCGCGAACTGCCTCATGCATTCGCGAAGAGTAAATAAACCCCCCCCTTCATTTTTCCTCTCCGCGAACACGATAGTCCTTACGCGTTCTCGAGGGCCAAATACCTGGGCAGACAGATTAAAATCACAATTTCGAGGGTTTACCATATTTATAACAATTTGACTTCTAGAGCTCGGTTTTTGGTAATTTTTGAAGGAATTTTCACCTGGGCAACTTGGGTAAGTAATTCTCACTCCATTTAGACCATATTCCATGAATCTCCTCTTAATTTCACCCTTCAATTTTATGTTTTTGAATGGGAAGTGGTAAAACTTCTTAGACCTAATTGTGAGGATTTGATGGGGCATTTGACCTTTGATTTGGGAGATTTTTATATGGTTAGACTCGTGAGAGTACGAGGGTTCTGAAAATATGAAAATTATTCAATTCCTAGACATTAACTGGATAGGCGTTTTGGTTATTTTACCTATTATGCACCTTAACTTTAATTTTAATAGTGGAATTGGTTACTTGCGATGTTACTTACAATATGTAATTGATTTGAATAGATTTGGGCCACTCGGAGTTGGATACTCATGGGAAGGGCATTGTTTCATAGTGATTTTTGTACTGGTTCGAGGTAAGTGGCTTGTCTAACCTTGTGTGTGGGACCTCTCCCCTTAGGACTTCTTATGTGCTGACTTAAATGCCTTGTGCGCGAGGTGACGAGCGTGTACTTGTGCTAAATATTGCAAAATCCACTTTACTTGAATTGTTTGAGCTGTGTTCCTCCATTATTTGACTGATTTCAATGCAAGATTTAATCTATGTTAGTTAGAGAAGCTTGGCCAGATAGAATTACTTGCTTAATAACTTAATTGCCTTAATTGAAATTACGTGAAACATGTAAAGCCAGAATTTAATTGTTACTTGTATTGGTGTACTTCATTCTCTGAATATTTCTCTGATTTGGTTGCACATTTAAATTGATATGATGGACTACGGGTTCGATTCCCGAAAGATCCTGAATATTTAAATTGATATGATGGACTACGGATTCGATTCTCGGAAGATCCTGGATATTTAAAATGATATGATGAACTACGGGTTCGATTCCCAGGAGATCCTCCAGAAATTGATATGATAGACTACGGGTTCGATTCCCGGGAGATCCTTGATATTAAATGTGATGGACTACGGGTTTGATTCCCGGAAGATCTACTGGACAGTTGAAGAAAAAGGAATACTGGACGTTATCCTGGGAAGTCCACATGGCACCTTGATGTTGAGGGATACTTGGTTGTGTTATTTTCCTTACTTAGCTTAATTGTCATTGACTTGTAAATTCTATCCTATTTTTATCGTTATTCCAGATTATTCCTTGTTTTACACTGTTCATTATTGTTATTATATTTATTCTCAGTAGGGCCCTGACCATCCTCATCACTACTCAACTGAGGTTAGGCTTGGCACTTACTGAGTACCGCTGTGGTGTACTTATGCTTTCTCTGCGCAAGGTTTTCATGTGCAGATCCAGGTACTTCTAGTCGGCGTACTGTCAGTGATCCAGGCGCTATATTCAGAGACTTGAGGTACATCTGCCTCGTCCGGAGACCGAAGAGTCTCCTTCTACTCTATCTTGTAGTAAGTAGTTCCATTTCATATATTCAGCTGTTGTAGACATTTCCGGATATTAGAGTTGTATCTTATGTTTTCTTTTAGCCTGTGTTGCCCGTGGGTTTCCAGGTCTTTGGGATAGTTTTAAAAATGCTAAGTGTTAAAGTGTATGTTCTAGACGGCAATTATAAACATTATTCATGATATCAAGTTTGATCATAAAATTTTTATTACATCCGCAACGTGTTAGGCTTAGTTGGTCGCGAAGACTAGGTGCCGTCATGACGTGTTCAGGATTGGTGAACTAGGATCATGACAATGATGGTGACCAAAAACCTAGGAACGTACACAAGCATAAAAAAAGATGCACATAATAGGTAAGGAAAACAATATTAACCATCAGTCTGAAGTTTCAAAATGTTACTATTTAAAAAAATTCAAACCTTATGATTTGTTTTTTTGTGTTTCAATGTACAGATTTTCTTACTTGTTCTTTGTTCATGCGGCATCACTAGCTGGTTGGTCCTACTGTAGACCTGTTATTGCAGTAGATGCAATGTTTTTGAAGTCAAAATATTGTGGTGTTCTATATGTTACTGTATCAAAGGATGCCAACAATCAAATATTTCCTATATGTTTTGGCGGTCAGAAAATAATGAGGCATACATTTGGTTCTTTGGGGAAATGAGAAAAGCAATTCAAGTCCGTTCTAAGCTGGTTTTCTTGTCATATAGAAACCAACCGATCTCAAATGGTACTAGAAGAGTTTTTCCTGAAGCTCACCATGGTATCTGCCTATATCACTTTGAGAAAAATTTAAAGCAAAGACATGCAAAGGCCATGGTAATAAATCTTTTTCAAAGTGCTTGCAAGGTCATACAAACGTGAAGATTTTAATCAGTTAATGTCCCAACTCAAAAGTATTAACAAGAAAACATACAATTACATAATGGAAGAGCCTCCTGGAGATGGGCTTGATCGTGGTTCCCACGACGACGTTATGATATGCTAACAACAAATATGGTAGAATCAATGAATTATGTTTTACTAAAAGGGAGAGAAATGCCTTTTTTAACAATGTTAGATTTCATCCAAGAAAAGCTGGGAGAGTGGTTTCATGAACGGAGAAAAAAACAAATAAAACTTTTCAGAGAGTATCAATATGGACAGAAGAAGAGATGACTAAGAAGATGGACTTGGTTTGCCAAATATTTGTGAGTATATTTGTTAACTTCAACTTATTAGATATGTTGCAGTGAGTTACTCCTTACATTTAACAATTTGCATACTTTTTCGTTTTGAAGGAAAAATACACTAATATAATTTATTTTAATTTTTTATTCCTTGTTAGGTATTCAACCTTAACTCAATGTTGTTTAGAATAAATAGTGAAGGAGCAAAATTTATTGTGGACTTAAAGAAGAGAATTTGTGACTGCCTGAAATTCCAACTTGATGAATTGCCCTGTCCACATGCAATTGCTGTTATTATTAAGAGATATTTGATGAAATCTAATTACTGCTCAAATTGGTATTCAAGGAAAACATGGTTGAAAACATATGAAAGACATGTGAATACCGTGGAAGATCAATAATCATGGAAAATATCAAAAAAAGTACAATTTGAGATAACAAAACCTCCTGAAGTTTTCCACATACCATGGTTAAATTAAAAAAAATATTGCACTAAAAAAACTTCGGCCAACCAGCTGAAGTTTTTTTTATTATAACTCAAAAACGTTATCAGGAGGGTGAAGTTTTCTACATACACTGGCTAAATTAAAAAAATTATATTGCACTAAAAAAACGTCGGCCTAACAACTGAAGTTTTTTATTTATTACTTAAAAACTTCAGGAAGTTTTTCTCCTACACTAGTTAAATTTAAAAATGATATTGCACTTAAAAAATTTCGGATAATCATCTGAAGTTTTTTTGTTATTACTCAAAACTTCAGTTCTAGAGCTGAAGTTCAACAGTTATAAACAAAGCTTCAGCTGTACGGCTGGAGTTCGACAGTTATAAAAAAACAACTTCAGCTCTTGAGCTGAAGTTCGACATTTATAAAAAAAACTTCAGCTCTATAGCTGAAAATTCGCCATTTACTAAACCAAATCATTCACCAAAAAATATATTTTGTACATTATATATGTAGTAAGAATTTCCTGTGTAGCACTACCTAGAAGTTCATTGCAAATCGCTATTACTCCTGCATAACCAACAAGTGCTTGATCACTCTCCGAAGCACAACTCGGTGCATGTTTTTTAACGCCAACCACTTTATCATCTGCACCTTTCTCTCCATTTTGATGTTGAACAAGTTCAACACCTCCAATCACATCTTCCTTATATGTAGCATTATCATCTTCAACATTAGGCAATGCATCATGAGCAATATGTTCTTCAGTCTCGACAACTTGATTATGAGCACCTTCCTCGCTTTCAATATTCTCAGTTGATCACTGTGTTGCAACATTTACATATCTACTCAATCTATCAGGTGGAACGTTGTTCTACAACATTTTGATCGCCTTCAAAAGCCAATGGATCTTCAAAAAAGTCATTCATCCTGTCATGTTCTCGATCCATTCCAGTTAATTTGTTGACAATTGTAAACAACTTCTCAAACTTATCATCAAAATATTCCTAGAAAAAAATTTACTCAAAATGATTAATCTGAAATAAAATCAGCACAAATAAAAAGACTTCTCTATAAATTAGCTTACCTTCACTTTTAGAAAAACCTTATCCACAATAGCAGTTCGCTCCTCCTTTTTAAACTTATCAAAAACTTCATTCACAATTGTGCTTCTTTCTTTTTTATTTTGACTTTCAACCTCCGTTGTTAACCTCTACAATAGATAACACAACAAAAATTTAGGTATAGAAGAAAACTTCAGCTCAAAATATATGTTGTACTTTTACAAACACAAACCCAAAAAACTTCAGATAAAAACTTACGGGACATATTTTATCAAGTAACTCATCTTCATCAAAGCCAGATGCAGACGAAGTAGAACGACTCTTGGTATGAGATGCTTTACCAATAAAAGAAGTATGATTCAATTCTTTTGGTTGACTCCAACTAGTTGGTAATTCACCAATGTCATGAGTTTGATTCACTTTTTTTGGTAGGTGGTAATTTACCAATGACAGGATTTCGATCCAATTCGTCTGGTCGACTCAGAGTAAGTGGTGATTTACTAGTTGAAAGAACTGCATTATCTATATTTGAACGAATTCTACTGCACGGTAATTTCCCAATTAAAGGCATTGAATTCAATTCCTCTTATGTAGGAATTATATCCAATACCCTAAAATCGCGGTAGCTCTGTTTAATACAAAAAAGTATATTACGAGAAGAAAAAAACTAATACATCAACATATTATTACAAAATAAAAAGTAACTTACTTCATGAGTTTTGAACATATTATAAAGTTTAGGAAATTTAAGCTCTCCGACGCATACATAACGTAACATCCTGGGTATTTGAGGCATATCAAGGTACTCATCCTCTGCTACATACCTCTTGTCACACCTCCTTTTTACCGCACCCGCGAGGGTGCAAGGGAGTTTTTCCAATTAAAGGACAATCGAAACGGGATCAATTTATTAAATGCAGAGTCGCCACTTGGAAAAATAATGGTGTTCCAAGTCACCGGTTTAATCCCGAACCGAGGAAATTTATGACTCTGTAATACAGTCTGCGAAACTAGAAACCTGGATAAGGAATTCTGTTAACCCGGGAGAAGGTGTTAGGCACTCCCGGATTCCGTGGTTTTAGCACGGTCGCTCAATTGCAATTTTTGTTTCTATCCGATTCTTTTATATATTTTAACTATGTGCTTTTAATGCTCCGCTCTTATTTTTTAGAAGAATTGCGACGTTACGAAAACACATTTCGAGCCGCACCGTAACCAGTACGCCTGCGACTCTAATGTATTTCAGTTTCGCCGAGAGTAAGATTTGGGTCACATAAATGCACACCCGTATTCAGGAAAGTAATTTTTTTCAAGTCGTGCCTAAAGAGTCTATCGTCTATTTACTTTGGGAAAAGGATCGTGAAATTCACTAGACGATCCTTCCAGGTCTAAGTTTTCATGACAATTAATCGAGGGCCCCACAATGGTGTATTTTTGGCGAGGCTCGTCTCGTTTATTTTAAAAGGACAATCCTAAAGTGACTACATTTTTCTACTAAGTTCGTCTCTAAAATAAAAGAGGAAAGGTCCTAATTTATTGCATGTTTATAAGCTCGGACCCCTTATTAGTTGTTAAATCAATGTGAACGGAAATTGCACTCGAGCTTGCATAAGGGAAATTGTTTTATGCCTTATTCTACGAGCGAATAATACTAAAACTAAGATTATAAATAGCATGCAAATTTGACAAAGTATCAGAACAAACTAACCATTCTCTAATTAATTTAAACCGACAATATTAGATGAATTGAGCCAATGGAGTTGACTATGTGTAACACAAAAGTCATTTTGAACTTCATGCTAACGTTCATCACTAATATTAGTTATTAATTTTACTCAAATTGCTATTTAAAGCGATGTTATTTGCTCAAGTAACCTAGTAAATTCCGAACTAGATACATCGAACTAACATTTTTTGGTTGATTGTTTTTTTCCACCTAATCCATTGTCTTATATGCAGTGAGGGTGTTGTGGTCTCGAAATGAAGGCGAAGCCCATAATTACTTCCGCTCTAACTGGTTGAGCCTATCACATACCAAACTCTTCATGGTCTAATTCGTGGATTACTATTTGTATTTTTGCAAAAAAAAAAAACTTAACTGTGAATTATCTCCCTTAATAACCTACTGAAAAACTAACCAAATTTTGTGTAATCATTAGTCGCTCTTAGGTATTGCAAATTGAAGTTAATAGTGACCAGATTTGTATACTAAAAGCTTAACAGGATTTTGCATTTTTTAACATTTCGAGCCAACATAATAGCAATTCACCAAACAGTGAACAAAATCTACTGGACCATTTCTAAAGTTTTTGTTTATAACTGCCGTTAGCTCATGAGGTTTGCATAGGCCATAAATTATCTTCCTTAACAATTGAATCCCTGTTTTTCATTATCATAATGCAAGAAGATATACCTATAGCTCATACATGTTTCAAGATGTAAGAAGATATGTCTATAGATTCAAACCAAATGTACTCACTGTCTCCCATTCTAATATACCATTACTAATTAAGTGTTCAACAAATCCAAATCATTTAAAGAAAACAGTAGCCCTGATTACGACTAAACTGATACAATCAATTATAAAGGGAAACATGGCAGTTAATACAGCCTCCAGTGAGGTTGGGGTCTCATTTTATTTCAACTGGGTATGCTGTATGGAAAAACAGTCTCTAGAATGTGTACCTGGCAATTAAAGAACCAAGAGATCAGCTATGCAGTAGGGTAACAGCAGCAGTGTAACAACAGCCAATAGCAGGGAAGACAGGAGCCAAAACCAACAGCAACAAGTCAACACCCAAGCATAAACTCAAGCAGTAGCCGAAGCACTAAGAGTCCCAGCAGAATCGACCACAAATAATAGACCAACAAAAGCCACACGACAACCCAAGCCAACAACAAACTCTATCACAGCAGTAAAGCCCACACCAGTGAAGCAAACCAACAGCAGTGGCATGAGAATTAAGAACCAAACAGCAAAGACAACCACAACCAGTGGCAAAACACAATCAGAGGCAGTAGCAAAGAGCTAAGAACCACAGCAGAGACAACCACAAACGAAAACAGTAACAAAACCCAATGGAACAGTCTCTTGGTCTATCACTTCCTAGCTTTCTCTATCTATATCTTGTATATGTGTATTGCCAGCCCTTACTGTATGTATCCCAGTGTTCTTTTCTCTCCAGTTACTCTAGTTCTCTCCAATTCTCACTGTGTGTGCCTCTTTTGTTACTCTCAGTGTGTATGTATATATGAATCTCT
>JASVEL010010568.1:0-24124 GCA_032618575.1 Nicotiana noctiflora
CAACACGCGGTCCGCGTAATGGACCGTAGAATTGCCCTAAAAATTCACCAGTTTTGCTACGATATGCGACCAGAATGCGGTACGCATTCGTGTTCTATGGTCGCAGACTGTACCGCAAAATTGACACTCAAAAATTCTTATGAAAATATGTGATGGATCTGCAGTCCGCATTTCCGTTATGCGTTCGCATATTGGACAGCATTTTCAACACAAATTTTGGAAAACATTCTGTTAAACTCTGCGGTGGGAATACGGTCCACACTGCAGATCTGCGACCGCATTCTTGACCACAGAATCAACATTTTCTGGAAAATTTTACTCTTTCAATTTTTTTAAAGCTTAAATCACTACCAAGGGTCCGAATCGCGGCGAGCTTGCTCGCCGCGAAGAATTCTACGCATTCCTAACACATTATTTGGACCATGACTCCACTGGTTACTCAGTTCTAAGCACAAAAATTTTACAGGGCCTTACACAACTGGCATTCTGACACATCACAACTACAACACTCGTTCTAAAAGCATGACAAAAGTAGTGACCCAAGAAATTGAGCTGACAATCATGAATCCCGTGCAAGAGGAGGAAGTAGTAGATGTGAATAGCATGAAGGAAGAAATGTATAAGTTTAAACAGCAGATGTCGGAAATGTATCAAGCTTGGTCGAGGGGACAACCCCTACCTACTTACCCAGCCAACCGCACATATATTCCTCCATCAAACCCGAACCAAGATCCACCCACCATGAACTCATCTTCTACATACCCTACATACCCACACTATTATGCCACTACATCACAAGTACCACCCTCACTTCCTAAACAAGCTCCACCACCACCACCCCAGGCCGCTCTAGTGTAAGTGACACCACCACCAACCACTTTACACAAATCCTCTAGTGAGCCTGTATTTCATATCTAGGATAATCATTACTACCCTCCAGAACCCACATTCAGACAACATGATTTTTACACCCCACTTATCGATATGACGGAGGAGGAGAAACCTACTAGAAACCCTGAACAAGAGGAGATGGCCAGGAAAATGAAGAGCCTTGAGCAGTCGTTCGCAATATGCAGGGTCTGGGAGACCAAGTTAGTGTGGCATACAAGGACTTGTGTTTGTTCCCGAGGTACAGCTACCCGCTGGGTTTAAATTGCCAAAATTTGACATGTTTGATGGCCATGGTGATCCAGTGGCCTATCTGAGAGGATATTGCAGCTAAATGCATGGAGCTGGGGGAAAGGATGAACTACTTATGGCTTACTTCAGTCAAAGCCTCAGTGGCTCAGCATTGGAATGGTACACCCATCAAGATCATACTCGATGGTTCATTTGGGATGATTTGGATCAATCATTTGCAAACCATTTTCAATATAATCTAGAAATAATCCCTGATAAATGGAAAAGAAGCACGGATAAAGTTTTTGGGAGTGTGGTGTCAGGTGGAGGGAACATGCGGCCCTTGTGGATCCACCGATGAAAGAAGGCTAAATGGTAGATTGTTTCTTACAAGCTTTGGAGCCAACATACGACGGGCATCTGGTGTCGGTAATCGGAAAAACCATTAATGAGGTAGTGAAGATGGGGAGTTTTGTGGAAGAAGGTTTGAAAACGAATAAGATCATGAGTTATTCAGCCATCAAGGCTACAAATCAAACAATTCGGACGAGGACGGTAGGGTCAATTGGGAATAAAAAGAAAGAAGAAGTGGCAGTTATAGAGGGAAGGTCTTGGTCCCGGGGCCCCAAATCATATCATCATCAACCTCGCCCATATCAACCATACCCACCAACACCGTATAACCCACCTCAACATTTTTATCCTCCGACTAATCCTCAGTTGTCAGTCCAGCATACCCAATCTTACCCACTGCCTCCTCCTTCATGGCGGGACGCAGCTCCTCAGATTGTTTACCATGCCCAAAATACCTACCCACCACCAAAAACCTACAGAAATCCTAACCGAACTAGTTTTCGTCCCGACCCTGAAGTCAAAAGTGATAGGGCTCAGAGAAACAAAACATTCACTCCTCTGGGAGAATCATATACCAGCCTCTTTCACCGATTAAGACAATTAGGGATGCTAAGTCCTATTGAGCCTAAAATTCCCAACCCTCCACCAAGAAACTTAGACCAATCCATCCATTGTAAATATTGCTCTGGGCACCGGGACATGACACAAAGAAATGTTGGCACCTAAAGACTGTGATACAAGAACTCATTGACTCTAGAAGAATTGAGGTGAAAGCACCCGAGACTCCCAACATAAGGCAAAATCCTTTGCTGGTACGCCATGAAACACATATGATAGAGCTAGTATAGGGAGAAAGCTACAAAAAACCATCTCAGACTGTGATGACAATCAAAGCAAACAGCAAGACGGAGGAGGAAGTCGGGAGTGAGAAAGTGTCAGTCGAACCACCTGCAAAACAGCCAGCAGTGATAATTGAGCCCGAGCCAGTAAAAGTGCTAGTACTTGGGGTGAAGCCCATATTGATTGTGAAAGGGGCATATATAGAACTAGTTGTTATCAAGCCGGTCATTCAGATGCCGATTGTGAACATCAAAGTCAAACCTTGGAATTATGACAAGGTAACTATCATGTACAAAGGGAAAGAAGTCAAGGGGAAATCTGTGAAACTCATGGTTTGACCCGGTCTAGGCGATCTTTTGCTCCTGACGATTTGAGGAAGGCGAAAGTTGTAAAAGAAAATCCGGCCCGTGTGAAGAAAGTGGTCAACGAGGAAGAAGCTGAGGAGTTCCTAAAGAAAATGAAAGCTCAAGATTACTGCATAGTTGAGCGATTGAGGAAGACACCAACTCAAATATCTTTGCTATCTCTGCTGATTCATTCCGATGAATACCGAAGGGCATTAATGAAGATCCTAAATGAAGATCATGTACCAGAAAAGATCACGGTGTGTCATTTGGAGAAGATTACAAACAAAATTTTTGAGGCAAATAGGATAACATTCTCAAACGATAAACTACCACTAGAAGGGACAGAGCACAATAAGGCGTTATACCTTATAGTGAAGTGTGAGGAATTCAGTGGTGACTCGTGTTTGGTCGATAATGGGTCGAGTGCTAATATTTGTCCTTTGTATACTCTGGGAAAATTCATGAAAGGATCCACAGAAACAACATATGTGTGAGGGGGTTCGACGGAGGTGGAAAGAACACCATCGGAGATATCATACTAGAACTCACCATCGGACCGGTGGAATTCACCATGAAGTTTCAAGTGTTGGACGTTGTTGTGTCCTATAACCCCCTGTTAGGACGTCCATGGATCCACGCTGCAAAAGCGGTGCCCTCTTCACTACATCGGATGGTGAAATTTGAATGGGATCAGCAAGAGATAGTAGTGCACAGTGAGGATAATGTTTGTAATGCTATCACGCCATTCGAAGAAGTCGAAGGAGACAAAGGTCCTTGGGTGTACCAAGTGATGGACACTATGCAGCGGTCATGGTTTCCAAGGAAATGATAAAGAACGGGTTCTCTCTGGGAAAAGGTCTAGGAGTTGCTCTGCAGGGTATAACACAACCAGTTCATCTTCCGGGTAGCACTAATACTTTAGGCCTGGGTTTCAAGCTAACCATCGCCGATATACAGAGAGCCAAAAGATTGAAAAAGAAAGGGTGGACCATCCCCAAACCTATCCTAAAATTGTCCTACTCCTTCATCAAGCCCGGTACACAAAGACGTCCGGCGACTGTCATGCCGGGCCACGCAGAGATAAGGCCAGATGAAGAGCTATTAGCAAGGTTTGAGAGGTTGTTTGAAGGCGTGAATATGATAGAGACATCCGAGGGAACAAGCAAGATGGATATTTAGTTTGTTGGACCTCAGATCAGGCTAAATAACTGGGAAGCTAATCCTCTTCCAATCAGGAGGGAGTTGTGGTAGTTAGCTTTTAATGTTCCATTCCTAAATCTGTCTTGTTTAAAATAATTGCAATCCTATGTTCCGTCTAGTCAAATGTATCCAAATCTTGTTACCGTTCAAAGATTAATGAAATGCAATTTCTTTCTTCCTCTATTTTGTAGCCTTATTTTATTTTCTTTTCTTTTCTTATACAGTCCAGTTTTTGCTGATTTCAATGATGTGTCATGCATGAAGGATTCCCGGTCCAGGCTTGATAATCAGATAGTTATACAAGAATTTGAAAATGATAATGAAAGCACAATACAAAAGAACAGAGCAAGATACTCCAAGAAAGCAAACTATACCATAGATACGAAAGTTTCCCTACAAAAGGGGCTGACTTCAACTACCCATAAGGGACGACTTGCCAAGCTACACAAACAGTTAATTTGTTTATAGTCTCAAAATGTTTCCTACAAATGGGGCTGGCTTCAACAACCCATAAGGGACGGCTTGCCAAGCTACACAACTCAGAAAACTTTTGTACTATAACCAACGTTAGCTGTTTATAACTCAAAAAACTTTTGTACTACAATAATCTAACTTTCTTAGAGTATATTTACTCTATTTTTCATACATGGACCGGCCTTTCCATCCATTCGAAAGAAAGAACAAGAGAGAAATTTAGAAAGAACTCATAAGTAGTATTTTACAAAAGATTTTTCAAGGTTTACAAGATGATTGCTAGATGATCCTACCAATACTACAAGGCCTCCTTTATATGGGGATAGGAGGTTATTACAAGACAAACTTTAAAGATAAAATAAACCTATCTTACATGGCAAACTTATCTTACAAGCGGGTCCTTCTAAACATGTGAATGACTTTAGACAAACAACTAAAAAACAACTAAAAACATGTGAAACAGGTGAAATATACATGGTGTAACATGTGAAAGTATGTAGGAGCATGTGACGCCATGAAAACGTATGATGATGCATGTGACGAAGCATGTGGAAGCATGTCGAAGCATGTGAAAACAAGTTGAAGCGGGGCCCGGATAGTATGGAAAGATGTGAAAAATTTGTCTTAACATGGGTAGGATATTTTTGAGGGTTTTTTTGTGGATAATTAAGGATTATGGTGGGATTAGCAGGGAATCAGGTAATTATCCTTTGATGATTCTAGGGTTGTCTTCTAGGCATCTTTTCAATGACCTTGTGTAGTAACGCCTGGAATTTGACTGCCCTTCTTCACTATGCCCTTTCTCTTTTGGATTGAAAGATGTAATCCTCAGCCTTAATCTTGAAATGTCTTGAGTGATCTTTTCTCATATTACTTCGTATGGAGTTTGATATTCTTTTACTGCTGCCCGGACTCTTTCCCAGTGAGGATGACTGCTTGTACAGTTCCAGCTTACCTAATCTTTTGGCCATATTTCTTTCGGAATGCATCTATTTTGCTAAAAAAAGATTCTTTGTGCCTCGCTATATTCTTCTTCCATTGATAAGATGGTCACGGGAAATTTCCACCAAAATGATGCCTCTACTTGTGCCTAGACTTTTCCATTAATAATCTTTACTGGCCTATGAAACATGAACACATTTGCTACGTAGGAATCATTGAAACATTTAATCCAGTATCTTTTAGGTTTGAACCACTGCCAAAATATTTTAAGAGCTTGTGCAATGTTATCAAAATCCTTGAATACGTTGCATTTGAATTCCATGAAAATATAATACTGATGGCATAGGTACCAGACAAACTGTCACGACCAGGATTTTCCCCCATCATCGGGATCGTGATGGTGCCTACTCGTGGTAGCTAGGCAAGCCAATTCATTCACCATTTATCTGTTCATACCATCATTTTTGTTCTCGTATTTAATAGCAAGAAATAATACTATAAATTTATAAATGCGGAAGTCTTTCGTATAAGAGATTAATAATAGTGTAAAGCAACTAACACAAATCCTCTACCCAAGATGTGGAGTCACAAACTCACGAACTACTAAGGAATAACTACACATAATGGTCTGAAGGAAAATAAATAATAACCGTCTGTCTCGGAACAATGAGACCACATCAATAACAAAAAAATATATAGAGGAGATGTCGGGCCTGCGAACGCCTGCAAGCTACCTCGGTCTCGGAAGTGCAGTAATCCCACTAGTACTCTACAGATGCTGCTCCTGCTAAAAAGCTGAACCTGTGCAAAAACGCACAGAAGTGTAGTATCAGCACAATCCGACCCCATGTGTTGGTAAGTGCCTGGCCTATCCCGGCGAAGTATTGACAAGCCTAGGACCAGACACTCATATAAACTTGTGCAGTTCTATATAATGTATATACCATAGAGTAACAGAATTATCGAATAACACAACTAACAAAGGAGGTATCATGCTGGGGGAACACAATCAGCAACACATAATAAATCAGTAAAGAGAATCAGAGTGTAATAAAAAGAGCTATCACCAAAACAAGAAATTAATAGTTGCACGACATCATCCTTCGTGCTTTTACTCTCATCCTCACCAAATAATCAAATAAAAGTGAACGACATCACCCTTCGTGCTTTTACTCTTATCCTCATAAAATAATGCAAATAAAAGTGCACGACATCACCCTTCGTGCTTTTACTCTCATCCTCACATCCATGGCACAACATGATCCTTCGTGCATGGTTTAAATAACAACAGAACAGAATGTTCCTTCGTGCATAATCATAAACATGGCATAGAATGATCCTTTGTGCATAGTCATAAACATGGCAAGAAATGACCCTTCGTGCATAATCAGTAAAATAAGGCATGGAATGATCCTTCGTGCGAACATAAGTGAAAATGGCACGGCATCACCCTTCGTGCATAATCACTCTTTCTCACCCAAAAAACAATCACAGTTTAGGGAAAAACAATGAAACAAATAATATGAACCGTCCTGGCAAGGGAAACAATAATCATCACAGTAAAGTCCCGGCAAGGGATATAGTAATCTACACAGTAAAGTCCCGGCAAGGGAAACAGTAATCAACTTCACAACCCGGCAAGGGTTCAAGAACATGACTTAAAACATCCCACATTAACTCACAATATATGTCAACAAACGACTCACGGTCATGCTAGACGCCAGTGTATAGATGCTCATCACCACAGCCTATATTCCGCACTCGATCACATAGCAATTAGCACATTCAATCCTATTCCATCAAGCTAGGATAGATCAAACACTTACCTCAAAGCCTTGAAGTCCAATTATCCTTCAATTATCATTTTAGCTCGAATTTCACCCTTCAACTCGCTCAAATCTAATCATAATTGGTTCAATTACTTTAATAAATACTATGTAAATTAGTTTGGATGCATAAAATGGTTTTCTCAAAGTTTTACCCAAATTTTCCCAAAATGCCCCGGTCCCATGTGGTCGAAACTCGGGGTTCGGACAAAAATCCGGTTACCCATTCCCTCACGAGCTCAATTATATGATTTGTTTCGAAATCGAACCTCAAATCGAGGTCCAATTCCCCAATTTATGAAAAACCTAGGTTCTACCCAAAAACAACAATTTCAACCATTAAACATTTTGATTTCTCATGGAAAACATGTTTAATGATGTTAGCAATTGAAAGAGTTAAGTAAAAATTGACTTACAAGTGATTTGGAGTGATATTGCTCTTGGAAAATCGTGTGTGGTGTGTTGGGTTTTGAAAGAATGGTGAAAAAGGGTTTAAAATTCGTTTACGTATTAGATTGCAAAACTGCGGATATGGCAATTGCGAACACAGCATGTCTTGACTGCGGAACTCGCATTTGCGAGAATATGTTCGCATATGCGAACTAAGCACAAAACTGCGGAACTCGCATTTGCGACTCTTTGCTCGCAATTTGCGAACCTAAGGCATTTGGGGGCTGCTTCGCATTTGCGAGCTGTTGTTCGCATTTGCAAACCAAGAACATTCTTTGGCCTCTTCGCATTTGCGAAGCATTGTTCGCTTTTGCGAACTAAGGCTATTTCTGGGAGCTCTCGCAATTGCGAGAAATTCTTCGCAATTGCGAAGATATCAGCTGGGGAAAAATACCAGCTGTGTTATTTTTCAAAATCTGCTCTAACGGCCTATAAAATCTTCACCCGAGCCCTCGGGCTCCAAACCAAACATGCACACAACCTCAAAAACATACTACAAACTTGCTCGCGCGATTAAATCGCCAATATAACATCATTTTCATAGAATCAAGCCTCAAATTCATGATTTCTTCTTTTAAACTTCATAAACTTTTAAATTTGGAACTCATGGTTCAAAACACATAAAACGACGTTCAAATGCCGTCAAACTTTCCAGGAAGTACTTGAACAATATTTAAGACTTGTACCGGGCATCGGAACAAAATACGAGCCTGATACCATGGTCTTTTAATCCATTTTCATTTAATAATTTCAGCAAAAACAATTTAACAGAAAAATTCATATCTTGGGATCTAGGCCTCAGAATTCGACTCCGAACGCATGCCCGAGTCCCATATTCTCCTACGGACCTTTCGCGACAGTCCGATCTCGGGTCTGGGTCCGTTTACCAAAAATGTTGACCGAAGTCAACTAAATCAATATTAATATCAAATTTTTTCAAATTTTCCATAGAATTCACATATTCTAACACAAAAGTTTTCCGGCTACATGCCCGGACTATGCACGTAAATCGAGGCAATATAAAATGAGGTTTTCAAGGCCTCAGAAGCGCGGAACAGATGAGGAGATCAGGTGATGACCCTTTGGGTCGTCACACAAACCATAATAGTTCTTGTGGAAAATCCTTGGCTTGAGCTATGAATATATGGCAGAACAGATATTCCGGATTGACTCTGTATGGCTTGAGAATAGATCCTCTATGTTGTCAGAAAACCTGGAGCTCATATTAAGTTCTTCTTTCAATAAGAATTGATGAATCAAAGGGATCCATGAGGTTGAAGAATTCCGGTGGATGATCTATTGTCTTTAATGAACTTGTTCCTGGTAAATTGGAAAACATGAAGATGTGACTGATTAGCTTTTCCTTTGACTTCAGTTTTGCCAGGGAAAATCTCGTTGAGAATTCTTCCGGTCGGGACAGAAAATTTGCGAGAATATTATCCTTTCCTTTAAGATGCCTGACTTGAAACTTATATGGAGAGAACCATTGAGCCCACCTAAGAATCTGAGGATTGGGAATAATTTTTGCATTAAGATGAATCATCTTCGGGAAGGCCTTCATATCCATTTCAATCAGCAATTCTGTATGAATAAGGAAGAAATTGAATTTCTTGACTCCATTCTTTACTGCAAGAATTTCCTTGAAAGTGGAGTGATAATGTTGCTCGGCATCTTTGAACTTTCCACTGGCATATTCGAATATTTTCCTCTAGCCATCTTTTTCTTCAAATAGAACAGTACTCCAATATTCATTTTGAAGGAAATGGTTAAGTGGCTAGTAGTTGATGACTAACCTGAGTTTACCTCTTGTTTATTCAGCTCTTTTGTTGACATAAAATGCTTCGCATGCCCATTATGAATCTAATGGCTCTATCATATCAAATTCCAAAAGCCCTTCACATTCTTTCTTTGCGAGGTGAAGATGATCTGGATTCATCCCTGAATGACTGGCTTTAGTTAGATTGATCTTTTCATTCTTCTTGAAAGGGAGCTTGATTAAAAAATTTTCATTTTTCCATAGCGGGTGTTTCCCTTTCTTCATGAAGTCCTTGTGGGAATCGGCACATGATTGTTCAATGAGATTTTGCTCAATTTCTTTGATCTGTTCATCCTTAGTGATTTGGAATAGCCTCGGGATCTCAGAATAAGACCTGAACTGCTTTTTAAAAGCTATCCCATTAGCCTTGATCTGGAGTTGATCTCTAAGCTGTCTGTAAATGTCGGATCTAATAATAAGATCTTTTCCTAGTACATCAGATCCTAGCAGCTTCGTTTTGTACTTCAATCCTCGGAAGAACTCAATGGTGATCGGTTGCTTTGTAATGACAGTTGTGGTCAGGATCGCATTTGATGAAGTGTTGAAATCCTTAAATGCGGTACCCATTGATCTTCAGGAAAAAGAGCTGGATTTATAAGTGACGAAGTAGCTCCAGTGTCGATGAAAGCAATAACTCGAGTTGGTTTGTCCCACTTGGATGAATAGATTTTGAATTCTACTTGAGGAACAACAGTAAGAGCATTGATCTCCTCTCTAGCCTGGATCATTGGTTTTGAGATTTTGTAATTGCCTTGATCTTCATAGATATCAAGGGAGAATAAAGTTTCTTCATTAGGTTCATCATCCACAGAGAATATGGATTCAAGGTCCTCCTCCTTTCCGAGATGTATACTATACCAGTGTAATCTTCAATCTCTTGAATGAGTTTGACAGACCTTCCTGATTGTGGACAATTTTTAGCAAAATGTCTAATCTTATGGCAAATAAAACACCTACTCTTCTTGTGAAAATTTCTCGCCTTCTCCATCTGAAATATTTTGTGCGTCTCTTGGACCTTGATTTTCCATCTAGAATTCTTGGCCATTTGAACCTTCTGAATTATCTCCTTCGCCTAGTTATGCGGCAAGAATATCCTGATCCGGTGATTAGATCAGATTTGCGGTATGCTTTGTCAAGCGCTGGATTGTGTTGGATAATTTGTTTTAGGGCAGAGCACTTCGTACAGATATCATCCAATGCGACGAAAATATCTTGCCCAATGTAACCAAATTGTGGGATGGTTATGGACTGGAACTTTTCTTAATGATGGTCATGGTTCGACTTGCCAGCAACTTTGGAAGAGAAGATACAAAAGCTTGTTTTAGATTGATGTCACCTCCAATCTCGAAGGATATCTTTGCCATTTTTTTAAAATGTCTATCAATGTCATTTCTGTCGAATGACACACACTTCATCTCGAAGAGTTGCCTTCGCATTTTCTCCTGTCTTTGGCCAGCATCTCCGCAAAAAACTTCATGTAGGATTCTGATGTTGAAGGCAAAATCCTGGGAAGTAAGAAAAGTAGTTTTGTCTTGAATTCCAAGTGCATTCCGCCAGTCTCTGAGGATTCCTGAGAATCGTGAAGTGAGTTCTGAAAGGATGATATACGTTTCTCGCTCCACCAAATTTCTGGTCACCATCCAAGTATAGAAGTCTTGGATCCGTTGAGGCCATTTTGAAACCTTGAGATCATCTAAGGTGAAAGTGTGGAAACCAGTTCCAACTTGCTTTGACGCCATGGGCTCATATCTTCTTTCTGGGATTGGTTCATCTGTCATGCCTTCTTGTTGATCATCTACTTCAGATATTTCTTGATCTCTTGGCTGGTTTACAAATATTGGGGGATCATCTTCTTCAGAAAAGTTCGTTTTGGATTCATTGCTTGCTTGAGAGCTATTTTCCATGGATTAGTCTTCTGATGAGTTTAGCGATTCTGACCATGGGTATCTTCTTCTGATATGTATCTTGGGTAGGAGACATAGAGGTCCGGAGCTTTCTGGTCGGAAATAATCAGATCTTCAGTATTCGATCCTTTTGAACTTTCGCCTTGGTCTTGTCTTTTCTTAGTTTGTTTCTTTGCTGTAAGGGAGTATTTCCTTTCCCAAACCATTTTTGCGATATCAAAATCATTTTGTATCTATGGTATACTTTGCTTTCTTGGAGTCTCTTGCTATGTTCTTTGGTATTGTGGTATCAGAGCCAGCCCATCCCTTCGGAGGGAGGAACAGTTTACTAAATATGTCTGAGTCATTTCCATCATCCTCTTCTTCTTCTCTTGCAAAAGTGAAAATGTCTCCTACTCTACATAAAACTTTGTCCAAAAAATATGATTACCTCTATGAAGTAGATATCCTACCCGATGAACAAAAAGTATCTTCAACTGACTACCCCTCATAAACCCTTACTCAATGTTTGCCAAAAATCCTTTGCACCCTGGACCCAAATTCGTTCCTTAGTCCAACATAGACCAAAAGGAGTCAAAGAATATGTTGCTGCCTCAAAACTTGACCATCATCCTATTCTTGCCAATCGAGAGGAACAATTTATCATCCTTCAAATACTAGACGATTTTCCTAGGCAATAGAGAGCTCATGGTTTTACTCATATCCATTTTTGTGCCATACAAATAACTTTAACATATCACGGAAGAAATGGTCAACCTATTGTATCTCGACTTTCTGTTCTAGATACACGATATTTGGAGTACCAACATGCAAACTTGGGTACTGCCGAAGTTACCCTGAATGCTGGAACTGTCTTCATAACTATATTTCGAAATTTCAACGTGTCCCATTATGACCCGTACCTAACCGAAGCCCTAAAACTCCAAGTACAAATCCAAGGAGCCCCACAAGCCAAAGATTCTATCCAAGCAACCCTTCACCACCAAATGGCATGGCGAGTCCAAAATCATGCCATAGATCTTTGTGTGCCCGGAGGAGAAAATGCTTTGCTTTTAAATATTGATGCTATCAAAGGAAACACTATATGCACCCAAATACCCAAACATATTTCCAGAGATGAGCTTGTCAATTTCCAGGAGAAGAACATGACTGGTGCCAATATTTTGACAAATAAGGGAAAAGAATGTGGTGGTTCAAACGCCGTTTCACTAGACACTGCCCATGGGATCTCGGTTGCACCTTCCAAGAAAAAAAGGGAAAACTACTGAAAGAGAATTTCGGGCCAAATATGAGAATAAATATCCTTCGATTGGCTCATTAAGCCGTCCAGGTAAATATGAATTTCTTGTCAGTTACAAACCCCAAGAATGGCCGAAACTACCAGAAAAATTCACCTATAGCTGGGAGGACAGTGAAACCATGCCCAAATCCGAACCAACATCATCTCACACCCCAAAATCCAAAAAGCCACCTGAACCTAAAACTACATCAACCCAAAGGTCCGCACACCCACAAATATTCATGATGAGCCCTTCAAGTTCCAGTCACTCCCAAGATTTTCCTCCACTTCAACCTTTTGAAAAGGAGGGTATCATCCATGCTCCAAAAATCCCCAAAAAGAACATAGTACTACCGTCTGTAATGAAAAACCCCAACAAGTGACATTGAAGCAACAATGAACTGGCAATCAGAATATTCCATCTGCCAGAACAAAGTGCTCAATAATATTGGCAACACCATAAAAAATGTGGCCCATGCACAAAACAAGTTGATGAGCAAAGTGGAAACAATTGAGAAAAAAAGTGGAGCAGTCATCGTCTCAGCATGCAGGACTGATCAAAGCCTTGGAATTAAGGTTGGCAAATTTACAATATGAGATTTGTCCGCTAGGAACTCCACTTTTCCAATTTTTCCAACAACAACAGCAGGAGACGATTTCCATCAAAGAACATATTCAGCTTCTGAGAAATTATCACTATGAGCCACAAAGAACCCCAACATTCCCTTCAAAACCTACCTTCTTCCCCATGTCATCACAAGCATATTCACCAACCAAATTAGACTATACCTTTTGTACCTTTCCATCAACCTCACAAAATCCAATCTCTTTCACCCGACCAACAAAAGAAGAAAATGATTTTGATATCGCAAAAATGGTTTGGGAAAGGAAAGACGCCCTTGCAGAAAAGAAACAAACCAAGAAAAGGCTAGACCAAGGAGAAAGTTCAAAAGGATCGAATCCTGAAAATCTAATGATTTTCGACCAGAAGGCTCCGGACCTTTATGTCTCCTAGCCAAGATACATATCAGAAAACGATACCCCATGGCCAGAATCGCTTAACTCATCAGAAGACGAATCCATGAAAGATAGCTCTCAAGCAAGCAATGGATCCATAACGAACTCTTCCGAAGAAGATGATCCCCTAATATTTGTAAACCAGCCAAAAGATCCAGAAATATCTGAAGTAGATGATGAACAAGCAGGCATGACAGATGAACCAATCCTAGAAAGAAGATATGAGGCCATGGCGTCAAAGCTAGTTGGAACTGGTTTCCACACTTTCACCTTAGATGATGTCAAGGTTTCAAAATGGCCCAAAATGGCCAGCGAGAAAAGTATATCATCTTTTCAGAACTCACTTCACGATTCTCAGGAATCCTCAGAGACTGGTGGAATGCACTTGGAATTCAAGACAAAAATACTTTTCTTACTTCCTAGGATTTTGCCTTCAACATCAGAATCCTACATGAAGTTTTTTGCGGAGATGCTGGCCAAAGACAGGAGAAAATGCGAAGGCAACTCTTTGAGGTGAAGTGTGTGTCATTTGACAGAAATGACATTGATAGACATTTTGAAAAAATAGCAAAGATATACTTCGAGATCGGAGGTGACATCAATCTAAAGCAAGCCTTTGTATCTTCTCTTCCAAAGTTGCTGGCAAGTCGAACCATGACCATCATTGAAGAAATGTTCCAGTCCATAACCTTCCCACAAATTGGTTACATCAAGAAAGCTATTTTCGTCGCATTGGATGATATCTGTACAAAGCGCTCTGCCCTAAAACAAATTATCCAACACAATCTAGCGCTTGACAAAGCATGATGCAAATCTTATCTAATCATCGTATCGGGATGTTCTTGCCGCACATCTAGGTGAAGGAGTGAATTTAGGAGGTTCAAATGGCCAAGAATTCCAGATGGAAAATCAAGGTCCAAGAGACCCACAAAATATTTCAGATGGAGAAAGCCATGAAATTTTCACAAGAAGAATAGGTGTTTTATTTGCCATAAGATTAGACATTTTGCTAAAAATTGTCCACAATCAATAAGGTCCGTCAAACTCATTCAAGATATTGAAGATTACACTGGTATACATCTTAGAAAGGAGGAGGACCTTGAATCCATATTCTCTGTGGATGATGAACCTAATGAAGAAACTTTATTCTCCCTTGATATCTATGAAGATCAAGGTAATTACCAAATCTCAGAACCAATGATCGAGGCTAGAGAGGAGATCAATGCTCTTACTATTGATCCTCAAGTAGAACTCAAAATCTATTCATCTAAGTGGGACAAACCAACTCGAGTTATTGCTGTCGATGCGGAGCTGCTTCCTCACTTATAAATCCAGCTGTTTTTCCTGAAGATCAATGACATTTTAAGGATTTCAACACTACATCAAATGCGATCATGACAACAACTGTCATTACAAAGCACCCAATCACCATTGAGTTCTTCCCAGGATTGAAGTACAGAACGAAGCTGCTAGGATTCGATGTACCTGGAAAAGATCTTATTATTGGATTCGACATTTACAGATAGCTTAGAGATCAGCTCCAGATCAAGGCTAATGGGATAGATTTTAAAAAGCAGTTCAGGCCTTATTCTAAGATCCCGAGGCTATTCCAAATCACTAAGGACGAACAGATCAAAGACATTGAGCAAAATATCATTGAATAATCATGTGCCGATTCCCACAAGGACTTCATGAAGAAAGGGAAACGCCCGCTATGGAAAAATGAAGAACTTTTTATCAAGCTCCCTTTCAAGAAGAATGAATACATCAATCCAACAAAAGGAAGTCATTCAGGGATGAATCCAGATCATCTTCAACTCGCAAAGAAAGTATGTGAATAGCTTTTGGAATTTCATCTGATAGAGCCATCAGATTCATAATGGGCATGCAAAGAATTTTATGTCATTAAAAGAGCTGAACAAACAAGAGAAAAAACTCAGGTTAGTCATAAACTACCAGCCACTTAACCATTTCCTCCAAGATGATAAATTCCCTATCCCAAATAAACTCACCCTTTTCTCCCACTTAGCCAAGGCCAAATATTTTTCTATGTTTGATTTAAAGTCAGGTTTTTGGCAAGTAGGAATCCACCCTGAAGAAAGACCCAAAACAGGATTTTGCATCCCCGATCATCACTTCCAATGGAAAGTTATGCCCTTCGAGTTTAAAACTGCACCTTCTTTGTTCCAAAAAGCCATGATAAAAATATTCCAACCTATCCTTCATACCTCTCTAGTTTACATTGATGATATCATGTTATTTAGTGATACAGTCGAAGAACATATCAACTTGCTTTGTCTGTTTGAGGCATTGGTAACACAATACAGGATCATGCTCTCAACAAAAAAGATGGTTCTTGCTCAAAAGGAAATCGATTTTCTTGGAATGCATTTTGTCCAAGGTGAATATAGTCCAGGACCACATATATGTCAGGAACTACTCAGATTTCCGGATACCAACTTCACAACAAAGTAGATCCAACAATTTCTACGCATAATAAATTATGTAAGAGATTTTATCCCAAATATCTCTACATACATTTCTCCACTTACAGAGATGCACAAGAAAAATGCTCCTCCATGGGGAAAGAAACAAGATGAAGCAGTCAAGGAAATAAAGGAGATTTCTAAAAATGTCAAGTCTCTCTATATGCCTTTGGATGGTAAGAAGATATTGCAGAATGATGTCAGTAATGAATATTGGAGTGCTGATCTATTTGAAGAAAAAGATGGCCAGAGGAAAATTTTCGGATACGCCAGTGGAAAGTTCAAAGATGCCGAGCAACATTATCACTCCACTTTCAAGGAAATTCTTGCAATAAAGAATGGAAGCAATAAATTCAATTTCTTCCTTATTCATATAGAATTCCTGAATGAAATGGATATGAAGGCCTTCCCGAAGTTGATTCATCTAAATGCAATAATTATTCCCAATCCTTAGATTCTCAGGTGGGCTCAATGGTTCTATCCATATAAGATCCAAGTCAGGCATCTGAAAGGAAAGGATAATATTCTCACAGATTTTTTGTCCCGACCGGAAGAATTCTCAAGGAGATTTTCCCCAGTAAAACTGAAGTCAAAGGAAAAGCTAATCAGTCACATCTTCATGTTTTCCAGTTAGCAGGAACAAGTTCATTAAAGAGAATAGATCATCCACCGGAATTGTTCAACCTCATGGATCCCTTTGATTCGTCAATTCTAATTGAAAGAAGAACTTATTATGAGCTCCAGGTTTTCCGAAAACATACAGGATCTATTCTCAAGCCATACAGAGTCAATTATGTAATATATTCATACCTCAAGCCAAGGATTATCCACAGGAACTATTATGTTTTTTTTGGTACCAATGCCATCAGTATTATATTTTCATGGAATTCAAATGCAACGTATTCAAGGATTTTGATAACATTGCACCAGCTCTTAAAATATTTTTGCAATGGTTCAAACCTAGAAGATACTGGATTAAATGTTTCAATGATTCCTACACAGCAAAGGTGTTCATGTTTCATAGGCCAGTAAAGATTATTAATGGAAAAATCCAGACACAAGCAGAGGCATCATTTTGGTAGAAATTTCCCGTGACCATTTTTGCAATGGAAGAAGAATATAGCGAGGCACAAAGAATCATTTTTTAGCAAAATAGATGCATTCCGAAAGAAATATGGCCAAAAGATTGGGCAAGCTAGAATTATACAAGCACTCATCCTTAATGGGAAAGAGTACGGGCAGCAGCAAAAGAATACCAAACTCCATACGAAGTCATCTGAGAAAATATCACTCAAGACATTTCCAAATTAAGGATGAGGATTACATCTTTCAATCCAAAAAATAAAGAGCACAGTGAAGAAGGGACGTCAAATTCCAGGCGTTACTACACAAGGGCATTGAAAAGATGCCTAGAAGACAACCCTAGAATCATCGAAGGATAATCATCTGATTCCCTGCTAATCCCACCATAATCCTAAATTAGCCACCAAAAAACCCTAAAAAATATCCTACCCAAGTTAAGACAAATTTTCCATATCTTTCCATACTATTCGGGCCACGCTTCAACTTATTTTCACATGCTTCGACATGCCTCCACATGCTTCGTCACATGCATCATCATACTTTCACATGGGGTCACATGCTCCCACATACTTTCACATGTTACACAATTTATATTTCACGCGTTTCACATGTTTTCAGTTGTTTTTTAGTTGTTTGCCTAAAGTCCTTCGCATGTTTAGAAGGACCCACTTGTAAGATATATTTGCCATGTAAGATAGGTTTATTTTATCTTTAAAGTTTGTCTTGTAATAACCTCCTAGCCCTATATAAAGGAGGCCTTGTAGTATTGGTAGGATCATCTAGCAATCATCTTGTAAACCTTGAAAAATCCTTTGTTGAATACTACTTATGAGTGCTATCTAAATTTTGCTCTTGTTCTTTCTTTCAAATGGATGGAAAGGCCGGTCCATGTATGAAAAATAGAGTAATTATACTCTTAAAAAGTTAGCTTATTATAGTACGAAAGTTTTCTGAGTTATAAAAAGCTAACGTTGGTTACAGTACAAAAGTTTTCTGAGTTTTGTAGCTTGGCAAGGCGTCCCTTATGGGTTGTTGAACCCAGCCGCATTTGTAGGAAAACTTTTGAGACAATAAACAAATTAACTGTTTGTGTAGCTTGGCAAGACGTCCCTTATGGGTTGTTGAAGCCAGCCCTTTTTGTAGGGAAACATTCATATCTGTTGTATAGTTTGCTTTCTTGGAGTCTCTTGCTCTGTTCTTTTGTATTGTGGTATTAGAGACAGCCCATCCCTTCGTAGGGAGGAACAGTTTACTAAATATGTCTGAGTCATTTCCATCATCCTCTTCTTCTTTTCTTGCAAAAATGAATATGTCTCCTACTATAAAACCATCCAAAAAATATGATTACCTCTATGAAGTAGACATCCTACCCGATGAACAAAAAGTATCTTCCACTGACCTACCCCTCATAAACCCGTACTCAGCGTTTGCCAAAAACTCCTTTGCACCCTGGACCCAAATTCGTTTCTTAGTCCAACATAGACCTAAAGGAGTCAAAGAATATGTTGCTGCCTCTAAACTTGACCAGCATCCTATTCTTGCCACTCGAGAGGAACAATTAATCACCCTTCAAATACCAGACGATTTCCTAGGCAATGGAGATCTCATGCTTTTACCCATATCCATTTTGGTTCCATACGAATCGCTTTAACATATCACGGAAGAAATGGTCAACCTATTGTAGCTCGACTTTCTCTTCTAGATACATGATATTTGGAGTACCAAAATGCAAACTTGGGTACTGCCGAAGTTACCCTAAATGCAGGAACGTCTTCATAACTATCTTTCCAAATTTCAACATGTCCCTTTATGAACCGTACCTAACCGAAGCCCTAAAAATCAAAGTCCAAATCCAAGGAGCCGCACAAGTAAAAGATTCTATCCAAGCAACCCTTCACCACCAAATGGCATGGCGAGTCCAAAATCATGCCACTGATCTTTGTCTACCCGGAGGAGAAAATGCTTTGCTTTTAAATATTGATGCTACCAAAGGAAACACTGTGTGCACCCAAATACCCAGACAGATTTCTAGAGATGAACTTGTCAAAATCCTTCCCGATTCATGGATCACAAATTATGAGAAGCTAAGAGAATCAGAGGAATCTCTGCAATCTGGTGAACCAACTTTTACCAAAAGAAGTGAAAAAACCGTTTACATAAGCTTTGACCATTCCCATGTCAGAAAACCTAATAAAACCATATTTTCTTGCAAAATGATCCAACCCAAAGATACAACAGACACTTACCCAGAACTTGATGGAGAATTCTTCTAGAATATACAAAGCATCATGGAAGAACATGACCGGTGCCAATACTTTGACAAAGAAGGGAAAAGAATGTGGTGGTTCAAACGCACTTTCACTGGACACTGCCCATGGGATCTCGGTTGCACCTGCCAAGATTGTATAGAAGATCCAGTTGGAGAATATGATGAACATCACCAGCGCAAATCTAAATGCAAGAAAAAAGGAAAAACAACTGAAAGAGAATTTCGGGCCAAATATGAGAATAAAGATCCTTCGATTGGCTCATTAAGCCGTCCAGATAAATATGAATTTTTTGTTAGTTACAAACCCCAAGAATGGCCGAAACTACCAGAAAAATTAACCCATAGCTAGGAGGATAGTGAAACCATGCCCAAATCCAAACCAACATCATCTCACACCCCAAAATCCAAAAAGCCACCTGAACCTAAAACTCCATCAACCCAAAGGTCCACACACCCACAAATATTCATGATGAGCCCTTCAAGTTCCAGTCACTCCCAAGATTTTCCTCCACTTCAACCTTTTGAAAAGGAGGGTATCAGCCATGCTCCAAAAATCCCTAAAAAGAACATAGTACTACCGTCTGGAGAAAAATCCCCAACAAGTGACATTGAAGCAACAATGAACTGGCAATCAGAAAATTCCATATGCAAGAACAAAGTGCTCAATAATATTGGCAACACCATAAAAAATGTCGCCCATCCACAAAACAAGTTGATGAGAAAAGTTGAAACAACTGAGAAAAAGGTGGAGCAGTCATAG
This sequence comes from Nicotiana noctiflora, assembly GCA_032618575.1. Classification (NCBI taxonomy): domain Eukaryota; kingdom Viridiplantae; phylum Streptophyta; class Magnoliopsida; order Solanales; family Solanaceae; genus Nicotiana; species Nicotiana noctiflora. Next base: position 20,167 of record JASVEL010010568.1, read on the forward strand.
TCTCAGCATGCAGGACTGATCAAAGCCTTGGAATTAAGGTTGGCAAATTTACAATATTATATTTGTCCGCCAGGAACTTCACTTTTCCAATTACTCCAACAACAACAACAACAGGAGACGATCTCGATCAAAGAACAAATTCAGCTTCTGAGAAACAATCACTATGAGCTACAAAGAACCCCAGCATTCCCTTCAAAACCTACCTTCTTCCCCATGTCACCACAAGCATATTCACCACCCAAATTAGACTATACCTTTTCTACCTTTCTATCAACCTCACAAAATCCAATCACTATCACCCGACCAACAAAAGAAGAAAATGATTTTGATATCACAAAAATGGTTTGGAAAAGAAAAGACACCCTTGCAGCAAAGAAACAAACCAAGAAAAGGCGAGACCAAGGAGAAAGTTCAAAGGGATCGAATCCTGAAAATCTGATGATTTCTGACCAGAAGGCTCCGGACCTCTATGTCTCCCAGCCAAGATACATATCAGAAGAAGATACCTCATGGTCAGAATCGCTAAACTCATCAGAAAATGAATCCATGGAACATAGCTCTCATGCAAGCAATGAATCCACAACGAACTCTTCCGAAGAAGATGATCCCATAATATTTGTAAACTAGCCAAGAGATCCGGAAATATCTGAAGTAGATAATGAACAAGAAGGCATGACAGATGAACCAATCCCTGAAAGAAGATATGAGCCTATGGCGTCAAAGCTAGTTGGAACCGGTTTCCACACTTTCACCTTAGATGATGTCAAGGTTTCAAAATGGCCTCAACGGATCCAAGACTTCTATACTTGGATGGTGACCAGAAATTTGTTGGAGCAAGAAAACTATATCATCCTTTCAGAACTCATTTCACAATTCTCAAGAATTCTCAGAGACTGGTGGAATGCATTTGGAATTCAAGACAAAAATACTTTTCTTACTTCCCAGGATTTTGCCTTCAACATCAGAATCCTACATGAAGTTTTTTGCGGAGATGCTGGCCAAAGATAGGAGAAAATGCGAAGGCAACTCTTTGAGATGAAGTGTGTGTCATTCAACAGAAATGACATTGATAGAAATTTTCAAAAAATGGCATAGATATACTTTGATATTGGAGGTGACATCAATTTAAAGCAAGTCTTTGAATCTTCTCTTCCAAAGTTGCTGGCAAGTTGAACCATGACCATCATTGAAGAAAAGTTCCAGTCCGTAACCATCCCACAAATTGGTTACATCAGGCAAGCTATTTTTGTCGCATTGGATGATATCTGTACGAGGCGCTCTACCCCAAAACAAATTATCCAACACAATCCAGCGTTTGACAAAGCATGCCGGAAATCTAATCTAATCACCGGATCAGGATGTTATTGCCCCACATTTAGGCGAAGGAGAGAATTCAGGAGGTTCCAATGGCCAAGAATTCCAGATGGAAAATCAAGGTCCAAGAGACACACAAAATATTTTAGACGGAGAAGGCCAGGAAATTTTCACAAGAAGAATTGGTGTTTCACAAGCAGTTTAGGCCTTATTCTGAGATTCCAAGGCAATTCCAAATCACTAAGGACGAACAGATCAAAGAGATTGAGAAAAATCTCATTGAACAATCATGTGTCGATTCCCACAAGGACTTCATGAAGAAAGGGAAACGCCCGCTATGGAAAAATGAAGAATGTTTTATCAAGCTCCCTTTCAAGAAGAATTAAAACATCAATCCAACAAAAGCCAGTCATTCAGGGATGAATCCAGATCATCTTCAGCTCGCAAAGAAAGAATGTGAAGAGCTTTTGGAATTTGATATGATAGAGCCATTAGATTCATAATGGGCATGCGAAGCATTTTATGTCAACAAAAGAGCTGAATAAACAAGAGGTAAACTCAGGTTAGTCATCAACTACCATCCACTTAACCATTTCCTCCAAGATGATAAATTCCTTATCCCAAATAAACTCACCCTTTTCTCCCACTTAGCCAAGGCCAAATATTTTTCTAAGTTTGATTTAAAGTCAGGATTTTGGAAATTAGGAATCCACCCTGAAGAAAGACCTAAACCAGGATTTTGCATCCCCGATCATCACTTCCAATGGAAAGTTATGCCATTCGGGTTGAAAACTGCACCATATTTGTTCCAAAAAGACATGATAAAAATATTCCAACCCATCCTCCATACCTCCCTAGTTTACATTGATGACATCATGTTATTTAGTGATACATTCAAAGAACATATCAACTTGCTTCGACAGTTTGAGGCATTGGTAACACAATACGGGATCATGCTCTCAGCAAAAAAGATGGTTCTTGCTCAAAAGAAAATTGATTTTCTTGGAATGCATTTTGTCCAAGGTGAATATAGTCTAGGTCTACATATATGTCACGAAGTACTCAAATTTCCGGATACCAACTTCACAACAAAGTAGATCCTACAATTTCTGGGCATAATAAATTATGTAAGAGATTTTATCCCAAATATCTCTACATACATTTCTCCACTTATGGAGATGCTCAAGAAAAATGCTCCTCAATGTGGAAAGAAACAAGATGAAGCAGTCAAGGAAATAAAGGAGATTTCTAAAAATGTCAAGTCCCTATATATCCCTTCGGACGGTAAGAAGATATTGCAGACTGATGCCAGCAATGAAAATTGGAGTGCTATTCTATTTGAAGAAAAAGTTGGCCAGATGAAAATATGCGGGTACGCTAGTGGAAAATTCAAATATGCCGAGCAACATTATCACTTCAATTTCAAGGAATTTCTTGCAGTAAAGAATGGAATCAATAAATTCAATTTCTTCCTTATTCATACAGAATTCCTGATTGAAATGGATATGAAGGCTTTCCGAAAGATGATTCATCTAAATGAAAAAATTATTCCCAATCCTTAGATTCTCGGGTGGGCTCAATGGTTCTCTCCATATAAGTTTCAAGTCAGGCATCTGAAAGGAAAGGATAATATTCTCGCAGATTTTCTTTCCTGACCGGAAGAATTCTTAAGGAGATTTTCCCCAGCAAAATCGAAGTCAAAGGAAAAGCTAATCGGTCACATATTCATGTAATCCAGTTTACCAGGAACAAGTTCATTAAAGCCAACAGATCATCCGCTGGAATTGTTCAACCTCATGGATCCCTTTGATTCGTCAATTCTTATTGAAAGAAAACTTATTATGAGCTCCAGGTTTTCCAACAACATGGAGGATCTATTCTCAAGCGATATGGAGTCAATCCGGAATATCCGTTCTGCCATATATTCATAGCTCAAGCCAAGGATTTTCCACAAGAACTATTATGGTTTTTCTGGTACCTATGCCATCAGTATTATATTTTCATGGAATTCAAATGCAACGTATTCAAGGATTTTGATAACATTGCACCAGCTCTTAAAATATTTTTGCAATGGTTCAAACCTAGAAGATACTGGATTAAATGTTTAAATGATTCCTACACAACAAAGGTGTTCATGTTTCTTAGGCCAGTAAAGATTATTAATTGAAAAGTCCAGGCAAAGGCAGAGGCATCATTTTGGTGGAAATTTCCCATGACCATTTTATCAATTGAAGAAGAATATAGCGAGAAACAAAGAATCGTTTTTCAGCAAAGTAGATGTATTCCAAAAGAATATGGCCAAAACATTGGGCAAGCTGGAACTATACAAGCAGTCATCCTCACTGGGAAAGAGTCCGGGCATCAGAAAAAGAATACCAAACTCCATATGAAGTCATCCGGGAAAAGATCACTAAAGACATTTCCAGATTAAGGCTAAGGATTACATCTTTCAATCCAAAAGAGTAAGAGCACAGTGAAGAAGGGCCGCCAAATTCCAAGCGTTACTACACAGGGTCATTGAAAAGATGCCTAGAAGACAAACCTAGAATCATCGAAGGATAATTACCTGGTTCCCAGCTAATCCCACAATAATCCTAAATTAGCCACCAAAAAACCCTAAAAAATATCCTACCCATGTTAAGAC